>JAJOZX010000408.1:967500-972500 GCA_023014485.1 Bathynomus jamesi | reverse complement strand
ATGCGTACACACACACACACACACGTGTGTGTGTGTGTTATTGTTTTACAGTAAAGTGAATTATCTGGACTACATTTAAGAAAATTAACCCTAAGTGAGAAATTTGGTTTCTTAAAAACACAATTCATGTCATAGTTTTGCTGGATATATTACTCTCTTTCTAAACGGAATGTATGTACTCGTGTACTCCCATATATATATATAAATATATATATATATATATATATATATATATATATATATATATACATATATGCACAGCAACTTAATGTTAATTTTTTAAGTTAAAATCAACCAATGAGAATGCAATCCCATGGTAGAATTCTTTTTATTTAAATCGAAACAGCTAGTTACTTAAATGTTCATTTAAAAGAGCTTAAATAAATGCGAGCACCGAATCACTCGAAACCTTCAACCTAGTTGCCAAGTGCCTGGCAAAGATTGCGTCTATATATGTCACCTGGAAAAGATGAATAATTCCAGTTAAGGTCTCAAACTTGGATTTTTCTGCAGTAACGCCTCGATGCTGTTCATAAAAAATTGGAAAAATAGAAATTTGGAAATTACTAAATTTCCAGATTTATTTTATCCCCCTTAAAATATGATCAACTGTCGGAATCCAAAATAAAAGAGATTCTACATAAATTATAAAAATGGACGGCATAGTGAATGACTTCACCTTTCAATTATCCCTGCTGCTTTCACAATTCTCAACACAGAATATTCTTGTCATCTTTGAGAATAACTCAATTACATATTATTAGGTTTTTTACCTCATCTGGATCACTTGCTGATTTACACCTCCTGAAAGTTTATCTTGACTCTGGAAAGTCAATAAACTTTGGAGAAAAAAATTGGCTTTAACTTTTTGTACAAATGAAAAAGTGCGTGTCAGTTATATTACTAAACTGTGGTACACGAGTTTTCCTTATGAAAAATTAATGAAAACTATGTGAAAAAGAATAATCGAATTTTACACACACACACACACACACACACACACGAAGTATGGACGCATTTACCCATAGTTTCAGGGTGGGGTAAGGGTGTCAATGCCAAGGGGGAGGGCCACAGATGGGGGTGCCAGAGGGAAAAGAAGGGGTTCCAGAGGGGAATGCCATTCGAGTAAAATTTTAATCTCTAATCTCTCTTAATCCCCAATAAGATCTTAAGCCGTTAATGGGTTTCGATTTTAAAAATTAAAGGAAAAAATAATTTGTGTGACGTCACAGTATGAACTTTAGAGGCTACTGTTTTAATAGAAAAAAAAATTAATCTCTGATAAGGTCTCTTAATCCCTGATAAGATTTTAATCCGTTAATGGGTTTTGATTTAACAAAAAAAGATAAAGAAAATTTTTCTGCCTTGGTCCCCTCCTTCCTGCATAAAAAAACCGCTCACCGACCACATTATAGAGGAAAACTGAGCTATAAAAAAAAAAGGAAGTGTCACTTAAATTACTTGAATTTAATGAAAATTCATTGTTGACAGCACATCAGTTATATTTACCCTCCCGTCATTCACAGGTAAAATCAAGTAAACAATACATGGAAACTTTTCTTAAAAGTCGTACTCGCCGACCATTGTCATAATCATCTTTTTTTTATATAATCTTTTAGGCCCCACAGTCTACTAAAGATAAGATAAACTAGGTTCTCAAGAATGCTAAATGCATGACAAACAGGAACACCTGGCTTCACCTGAGGCCGTAACCATACTGCAAGGCGCTACCCGTCGACCATTGATACCATCTTTAAAGCCCTTTTACTTGTTTTTATTACTTGTCTGGACACCTACGTTGTGTAAATCGAACCTAAACCTCAGCACCTGGTACTGACAATGTTTTATAGTAACATTCATGGAAGAACATAAAGTATTGGTCGCGCTCACAATCACGTACCACCATTCGCAGTGCTTAAACTCCTCAATCTTTCTCAAACAGCGCTGCCGTGAATTCGTTCGCAGCAGCTGAAGTTCTACGTCTAAGTTCTATTTTACTAAAGTTGACGGTGTGTGTGTGTGTGTGTGTGTGTGTTTCTACACTTCGCAAATTTAACTTCTTTCTGAACGATGGCTATATTTGATATTCCGTGCAATATCTTTATAAGGTGATACTCCTTAAAATCAGAAGGCGTACTGGATACTCCGCTTCCGTCCTTTCATGTATCTATTCAAGTTTTCAAAACATCCTTAATTCATGTTAGGTTCACAAAGCAGGACGCGCAAGTGCTTTATGGTTATTCTGCCTCGAGTGTCACAGGATTTCGTAATGCTAGCGATGTCGAATTTAAGTTGTGTCAAAGAATATAACTACAGTGATGTAAAAGTTCAGACGCTCAGTGAAGATAAACATAGAGTCTGGATTACGAAATTCGCTGATGAATGGAGCGATAAAATTTATTACATTATGTTATATGTAACCAGTTACACCTCTGCAACCAAACACGCAAACCTGGTGATCATGGACAGCTTAAAATATTTTTACTACTACTGTACATTAATGTTTACCATGGTGAGATGGTTAGTGAGGTTATAGCTAGAGGTCTGTGTACCTCTTTAACAGACCTTAGTGGCAGTGCCTTTTGTCACCAAGAGTAAAACGGTATTGTTACGCCTATTTCGCGAATAGAGCCTCTCGGTGTTAATTGTTTACCACCAAATCGTTTAACGTTCTAAATAATTTTTTTTATGTAATTTTTTCCTCGCCCAAACCTCTATTTCTATGTTGGTGCATATCTCTAAGTGATTCATTCAGCGCTACCGACAGGTCGAATCACTAGCAGTGGGCGCCTTGAACCTATGACATATGACTCCCCACCATGTCAGCATCACGAAGTGAGGCATGCATACCATTTCACATTAGCACCTGAGCTTCAAGTATCATGATTCTGTATCCAGAAGCATCCTCGCTGTACCCCCGAAGAAACACCAGCACGTACAGTAACAAAGAAAGATGGAACTACCACTGAGCAGTGTCCTCAATGCCCCATATGCTGTGACTTTTTTAAATCAGTAAGTGTTTAAATGCAGCAGTGGTTCAATTAATTACAGTATGTGCTCGAGACAAATTATAAACGTGTAAGCTCATCTAAACGTAATGTGATTTATTTGACTGCTGACGAGTTATCGAAAATCTTTGTGTTGGTTGAGAAGTGGGCGACCGAGAATTATAAAGTAACAGTTCTGCCGGTGCAAGGAGAGTAACGATTAGTGACGCCCTCTCTTGTTGTATTATTTGTACTTTAATTGTAAGTCGTCGCGATACGAAACAGCCGTGCGTCGATATACGTTTGTTATGAAAATCTGATCTAAGTACTTTCAGTAGAAACATTGGTAAGAAAGGACTAGTTCCTGCTCGTTGCCGATTTACCCTCCTTCCACCGATGGGAGGGCATCCCTAAATGAGAGAGTAACAATTGTACTCACAGCGAAGCAAAGCAACTGAAAGGGTAAGGTGACAAACAAACAACTTCTCTCTTAAATGAATACATACTTCTCATTCTTTTTAGAATACATGGCGGAGTTGGATTCAAAAGACGCTCAGATTAATAAAGTAAAAGACGAAACAAAGGACTTAAAAAAAAGAGACAACTAATCTAAAACAATAGATTACCATCCTCACTCAGAAAATATCTACACTAAAAAAATATGTTGAAGATCAGAAGATTGAAAACGAGAAAATCTACAGTTCCTTGCGGGAACCGGTATTCCAGGGCTAACACGGGATTTGTAAAATCGCCTCTGATCCAAAACTGCCGCTATTCCTGCATACGTATATGACGTCACAATTCGGTACGTTTTCTCTGGTTATTGTAGTTTTTAGAAAATGTAGTATAGGTATAACTAATTCGATTTAAGTTATTCCGTTATTCATACAGGTTCTACAAATTGAAATATATATCACTCTGTATTTCAGGGAGAATATTAATGTGTCTGTCAGGAACCATATTTATAATTATTTTGAATATTTTTTACTTCCATCCGATGCCTTGTTGTACAGGAGAAGATTGTAGACACCAATCGACCAGGGAAGTACTCCGGTGGGGGGGATCGTTAGACAGAAGATAGGGAGTGCTGGAACTCCC
Source organism: Bathynomus jamesi (assembly GCA_023014485.1). Classification (NCBI taxonomy): domain Eukaryota; kingdom Metazoa; phylum Arthropoda; class Malacostraca; order Isopoda; family Cirolanidae; genus Bathynomus; species Bathynomus jamesi. Next base: position 968,415 of record JAJOZX010000408.1, on the reverse strand, counting down.
GTTTCTCCTGTCACTATCTTCCTTAGCTGATCATTTTCCGTGTCTCATCTACCCTGTTAGCAGTCCAGTATGCTCTCAAACACACTTCTCTCCCTATTCCTCACTACATACACATGCATCTTACACACTACATAATCTTTTCAAAATTAAAAAAAAATGGCACCATTTTCAAGAGCCTCGCATTCCCCTGGGGACGGGACCATAAGTGTCCCCGCTTCTCGCTCCCCCCCAGCCGATGACGGGAACGCAGACCCGGGCATCGGGGCTGGATCTGCTACCGTTCATTCGAGATGTTCTGGACCTCTGTCTGATTCACTTTTCTTAAATTTCTGCAACATTCGTGGCCTTTTTTCAAATTTTCAATCTGTTGAACATCACCCCTCATCCTCTAAACCTCATCTTCTTTTCCTCACTGAAACTCAGGTGTCTGGGATGACTGACAGCAACCCCTTTTCTGTACCCTCTTACTTTCTGTATACTCAATTTCACTCCAAAGGTGGATGTTCTGTATATGTATGCAATAACCTAACTTGTTCTCATATTCCCGAACTTGAATTTTTCGAATTCTATACCCTCTGGCTAGGGCTTACATGCCAATCTCAAACTAAATACATCTGCGCTTTTTACCTTTCTCCTAATTCTACTGGCTATCCAGAATTCTTTGACTACCTCACTTCCAAAGTGGAATACATTCTTTCCCGCGCTCCCTTTGTTGAAATCTCCATTTTAGGAGAATTCAATGTTCACCACCACCTTTGAGTTTCCTCCCATTTCACTAACACCCCTAGTGTACTAGCTTACAACTTTTCTATCCTAAATGAGCTAGAGCAGATTGTACAACACCCTATTCATATCTCCAATCGCCTTGGAGATGGGCCCAACATTTTGAATTTATTTCTTACCTCTCATCCTTCT
>JAJOZX010000408.1:695000-962500 GCA_023014485.1 Bathynomus jamesi | reverse complement strand
ATTATATATATATATATATATATATATATATATATATATGTCTGTACACAAAGTTCTTTCCCGATTATAAACTTTAATAATTAATTGCATGAAATCCAAACAAGACACAGTAATGCTTTATTTTGCCTGTTGTTACATAGCACATAAAGTTTGTTTCTTATTAAATTTCAACATGTGTACTGTTAGTTACACGTAGCACATTCAAGCGAAATACGTTCGCTGGCATATCTCTCGTGACACTGTTGATGGCATCGTAAATTCTTGCAAGAAGAGTGTCAATGCAAGCAATATAATGTAAGCAATGTAATATCCTTTACATATCCCCACAGGAAGAAGTCCAGGGACTTCGTTGGAAAGCCTGTTGGACAATGACAACCGTTTTGTCTGAAACACTGGGACGTCCACTCTTAGTCTTGTCCATCACACTGCCCAGAGCATTTTTTAACCTAGTGAGTGGGCGACATGAATGTCACCCAGTGAAGAAAATTTGTCGCCCAGTAAATGAAATTTTAGGGTACTGAGCGACAAGGAATTTTCAAAATTTGTAAAAATAGAATTGTCCTGGGAGTTGTCTTGGGAGCATTGTCCTGGAAACCACATAAATACATATAATACATGCACATATGCCACAATTAGAACTGTTTATCTTAAATGTAAATATGAAATTTACATTGAATATTTATATATACATAATGCTAGTGTTATTTCAGACCACACGGGAATGGTGGCCTGATTAGGGAGCATCCGGATCCATAGTATCCTTAATCCAGGGGTGTGTTGGGACCGGTTCGGTCCGGTTCGTCCGAACCGGTTGTTAAATTTTGATTGGATCACCGAAACGTTTGTTTGTTCTTAACAAATCTTGACCAATCAATAGAAATTTATTTATATCTAAATTTTTTTAAAAATTTTCAGGATTTTATAGAAAAATATAGGTAGTATCACAAGCAGTGGTCGTTTCAATAGTTATTCATTTTTTGATGAAAAATTAGTTTATTTTTAGATAATTATGTCATTAGTGAGTATAAAGAATATGTTAAATAATTTCTGCCAAAATGTTACAAAATGCTGTTGGGAAAAGCTAAAATGCGTTGGCTTCCGCTGGGGTCGCGCCATTGGCGCTCGCCGATTTACACCCCTATCTCTATCAGAACCGGTTGTTAAGAAATTGGCAGCACACCCATGCCTTAATCCCCCCCCCCACTTCCCGATCTGCCTTTGCCACCTAATGGGAAAAGCTTAAAAAATGCTCTGACACTGCCTGTTTCCAGAAACTTGTGGTACCAGTTCCTAATACTACGATTGGAAGGAGCGTTCTTGACATAATGACGGCGATTGTTTCGTTGAACGGTAATTACGGACTTTGACTTCGCAAACCAAACAACACATTTTGTTTTCTCCTGTGGAGTTGCCATTTTGTTTCGGCTACTCACCAATGGCTCCCATTCAGGCAGCAGGATCTGCAAATAAAAGAAAAAACTTGATGTGTTATGCAACAACATGCAAAACAAACCATTACTGCGTCTTCTTTGGATTTCATATAATTGAAGTTTATAATCGGGAAAGGATAGAAAGGACTTTGTCTACACTTTGTGTATATATATATATAACGCTATTTTTATGCACCTCGGTGGTGTAGTGGTTAGCGTCGCTCACTACGAATCCATCGGCCCGGGTTCGAGACCCGGTGACGGCAACCGGCGCGCAGCAAAACCCAGCTGGTCATCCTTCCACACAATAAAGAAAGTTGTGGGTAGATAAATGAGTACCCTGGGTGGCCTAGTGGTTAAGACGCTGGACTGCTTGTGGGGCGTGGTTCGGATTCCACTTTAAACTGTAGGTCTAAGGTGGAGTGAAAAGCTTGACCTTCGTCAGAATGAACAATTCGGGCAAAAGATAACCAAAGGTGTGTGTGTGTGTGTGTATATAAAATAATGAAAAATATTAGCCATTTAGATTCACCCACTTTATGTAGACCTCTTTACCCAATGTACCTACAATATGTAGCTTTGACGAACTGTAGGGGTATCATCGTGGGAAACTGAAAGAATATTTGCAGAGAGAAAACTATAAGAATTCTCTCCCCCAATAACTTATTACTTATCCTCTAAAACTTTGGAAAGTTAAACCTGTAATTAACTCTGATTATTCATGCACAAGTAATGTCTTAGAATAAAACATCCAAAGAAGGCAGTTCTTCGAACCTTACCCTGAATAATAGCACCTGAAGTGATTGACTGGATCGCAGTAATTTGTAATAATTGGAATTAATGGGAGTGTTACTTAATGCAATATGGCGTGATTATTAATTACATTAACTGCCGAGAGAGAGAAATTAGTTTTCAAATCGTAGTTGGTATGCCCAGAGAGTACTTTGCTTTAGAATTACAGTTAGCAACGATGCACCTCATTTTCAAAGAGGTTTCTGCTGAGATTCGTGAGCGTAACATGTGTTCTGTTTCATAGTTTGGTTTAATGTAAATTCCATTAATTATACTTGGCTTAGGCCTACTTAACCGCTCTCTCTTTTAATGTTATATTCATCTTAATTCGCCCTAACCTTTAATCACCGAGTTTCAAAAGTGAAATTGAATAAAATCATATAAAATCTGTTTTGAATTTCGGGTTCCTTTACATGAGCACTAACCAGACACACGCCACCGGAATTCAGTCTTTTTTTTTATGCAGGAAAGAGGTGCCAAGGGCGAATGACCGCAAAAGGAGACCCCCCACAATAGAAAAAGAAGAATAGACCCAAAATAAAGGTCCAGGGTTTTGGAGATACCTAGACACTCTGTGTTTGAAAGATTGGAGGTCATTGACAAGGGGAAAGATGGGTTGGGGAAGATTGTTCCAGAGTTCACCAGTTGAGTGGATGAAAGATTCAAAATACCGATTAACCCTTCCGTTAGAGAGTTGGACAGAAAAGGCATGAGAAAGTGTAGAATGTCTGGTACTGCGTGCTCTTTTTTGAAGGAGAGAGCATGCAGTTCGAGAGTTCGCTATTATTGTCCGTTATATTAGCGATAGTAAAGAGAGAGAGTGAGGCAACATTGAATCAAAGAGAAAGGGATTGAAGACAGAAACGGGGAGTTGATGAAAAGAAAAGCCTTTGATTCAACCTAGTGAACTACGGCTGTGTGGGTTGAGCCATCCCACACATGAGAAACATACTCCATACAGGGGCGGACGATATCCCCGTACAGAGATAGCAACTGAGCGGGTTGAAAAAACTGCGGAAGCGGTATAACCTCTTAGAAGCTCTTTTGGAAAGAGAGTATATATAATCTTTCCACGAAAAATCACGAAAAGGAAACGCCACGAATGTTAAAAGAAGAGGAAGGATTGATTTGAATGTTGTTGAAGGTAAGGGAATAGTCGTGTGGAAGATTGTGACGAGTAGACAGATGGAGGAACTGAGATTTGAGCCATTGAAAGCCACAAAGATTTCTCTGCCCCAATCAGAGGTGGTAGAAAGATCAAAGGTCAGGTGAACCATAGCCGTCCTATGCGAATCATGAAGTGGTGTTGAGAGGGACGCTTTGGGAAACGGGTAGAGAAGTGAAGAGTGAAATCATCGGCATAGGAGTGGATAGGACAGGAAGTGCGACTTAATAGATCATTGATAAATAAAAGGAAGAGTGGGTGACAGCACAAAACACTGAGGATAACCACTGTTAATAGCTTTAGGAGAAGAAAAATGGGCATCTAAAACCGCAGCTATAGATCAGCCGGAAAGGAAATTAGAAATAAAAACACAGATAGAAGGATAGAAACCGAAGGAAGGCAGTTTGGAAATTAAAGATTGATGCTAGAGTCTATCAAAAGCTTTTGATATGTCTAACGCAATAGCAAAAGTTTCACTAAAATCTCGAAACGACGATGACAAAGAGTCAGAGATATGCAAGAAGATTGCCAGTCGAGCGTCCCTTGCCGAACCCATACTGACGATGTGAAAGACGATTGTGAGAAGAGCGGTGTTTAGGAATCCTTTTATTAAGGATAGATTGAAAAACTTTGGAAAGGCAAGAAACATCATCAGAACCGTACAACTTCGTAGAGTTGAGCCCAGATAGGGCAGAAAAAACATCTTTAGAAGAGATTCTACTTCAGCCATAATAAGGTCAGAGGGGAAGGAGATGTAAGAACAGCACCTGAATCGTCCATGGTTGAGTTGTAAGCGAAAGTTTGAGCGAAGAGCTCAGTTTTGTCAGGAGAATAGACGGCAACTGAGCCATGGGAATGGAAAAGAGGAGGGAAAGAAGAGGAAGTAAAGTTGTTCGAGAGGTTCTTAGCTATGTGCCAGAGAGAGCGAGAAGAATGGGAATTGGATAGGTTTCCACATTTTTGTCGGATGAGTGAATTTTTGCCTAGTCAAAGAACAGATTTTGCACGATTCCGGGCAGAAATATAAGCTAAGTGAGTGTCAGGAGTTGGATGGCGAAGATACTTCTGAAAGGTTCCTCTCTGTTGTGGATAGCATTAGAACAAGTTAAACCAAGGCTTTTTTGCATTAGTAGTAGAAATAGAATGTGGAATGTACGTCTCCATGACAGAGAGAATCACCTCCGTGATACGGTCAGCACTCGGAAAGGCCCCGGCCATGGAAGCAGTAATCATTCCATGGAAAACCGCCCCCAGCAGAAATAGAGTGTGTTCTTTTATTGTAAGGAATTTTACTTTTGCAGTTAAACTTGAACGAAAAAGGAGAGCCGTTAATATTTGCAATACAAGTTCGATATAACAAGTATCATTATAATTAAATAAAAATCATGTTAACACGAATAAAATTCATTAGAATAAAGGAAAACACTACATTTCTGCTGGCAGCGGTTTCCACTTTAATTAAAAGAAGGGCATTCTCACGTCCCTCAAGCCTTTAGCTATGCGAAATTAATTGCTTCCCATTTTATAGTATCAATTAAATTAGCAGATATTGTATTTAGTTAAATTTAATAGCAATTGAAGTGTTATAACTTTCTGGAATAAAACTAAAAATTCCTTCCACCCCATCCAGAATTCGATTTTGCTTTGGCATTATTCTTCTGTAGCATAAAGTCTAAAATTGCGTCGCATACTTTTTTCGAAATTCGCCGTTGTAAGTTGTCTCCCGCCTTGCTCCATGTTTCCATTATTTTGAGAAGAGGGCAATTAAATAAATATAGTTAGCGTTACTGTTAAGTACATATTGGCAATATTTTTCCTTAAAAAAAAATTAATATATATATATATATATATATACACACAGTATATATGTAAAGGTTATTCGTTTTATAAAAATACTGAAAGCTAAAATCTCATCTATTTATTTTATTTCTATAATAAAAAAGTAGGTAAACCTACGTTTGTGTATTCAAAATTGTGTATCAATCGTATCGTAGATTTTAGATTGTAATAACAATAGATTGTAATAACAATAGATACATTTTCGATACACTTACCAGTAAAATTTTTGTAATATGTATGCGCACCAGAGCTGGGCAATTTCGGCATATTTTGCGGTACTGCGGTACTGCGGTACTACCAAACTACCAAACCGGTACCAAACAGGTACGCGGAAATTTGAATGCGGTAGCGGTACTGCGGTATTTTCAGCGATCCTTTGCGGTACTGCGTTATGCGGTACCGGTTTGCGGTTTGCGGTAGTACCGCAGTACCGCAGTACCGCAAAATATGCCGCAATTGCCCAGCTCTGATGCGCACACCGAGGTAGGTTATAAATGTTTCTCTTCCGGATGGCTTTCATTAAAATTCACAAATGTTTGTAAAGAAACACTGAAATAATCCTGTATGTATACAAAGGAAACCTTGTTAAAAGAATACATTTTAAAATTATGAATTCTTATGAAACAGTTCAATTTTTATAAATCATAACTCGTGTAAGGATACTGTTTATAGTCGCCTTCTTGCCAAATACACCCCTGAGTCAATCAATCAACGTCTAAGTAATGTTCATGTCCGTCAATTAACTAAACGACAAGGATCTACAAGAATCCCTATTCAAGTATATGAACTTGCTTTCCAGTCAATTAATTTGCCAGAGAAAATTAGAGCGGGTTTAGAAATGCTTAAAGTACGTCTCTCGTACCCTCTCCCCTTCAGATGCTACAGATGTCAAAGACTTGGACATTCCAATCAAAAGTGTAGCAGTCTTTCCTTCATCTGTAAGAATTGTGGTGAAGGCTATCATGGGAGTACTTGTACGTCTACACCAAATTGTGACAACTGTGGAGAGCTTCAACCAGCTTCAGATACGCGTTGTATGAAATATCGGTTTAAAAAGGAGATTCTTGTAGTGAAAACAAAGCAGAATATAAGTCGTAGGGAAGCCTGCCTTTATGTAAAGGGGTCTCATATTGACAGTAATACTAGCTGCATATTTGCTCAGGGGCGTACCCAGAAATTTGCCAAGGACGGGGGGGCGAACTTGAAACTAATCGTAGAAGTATAATTGAAATAGAGATAAATAATTTTTATGTACGTTCATGATGAGCGTATCGTTCAGTTAGAGATGATTAACTAGCTACTGCTAAGACACATTATAAATAAAAATGTAAAAATTGTATTATAAAAAATGTAAAAATTATGATAAAAATCTGATTAGTAACATAATATTCAATGCAAACCGCAATTAGGAGGCTCAGATTTGTATTAACATAAGAATAAAAAAGTGCTAATTTCGAGATTAAGCATTTCCTTGGACTGTTACCTTTATAAAAGAAAATTATTCTCAGGGCTGGATTAAGAGTTTTCGGGATCCTAAGCCATTTTAGATTTTTAGTAGTAGGGGAGGCAAGAGCTAGCGCCGAAGGCGCAGAAACTCTTTTACTTTCATTCTCATCCTGTTGTAACCTAGCAATTTTACTGGGATTAACAGTACTTTGATTATCATGCTCTGCAGAACCACTGTCAGTTTTCACATTTTTTCTTTTGAAAAATTTATAAAAGTCCATTATCTTTATAGTCCGATAGCACAGACCATGATTTTACTGGAACCCTGCATTGTTTGTTATAAAGCAAATTTTTACATATTTTGAAAGCTTATACAACCCCATTCAAGAATCCATCCGGTGTACACCTGACCCCCGCTTGGCTTTTTCAATATGGCCGGCGAAACTGAAAAATCCCATATCTTGGTCAATACTTGATGGATTTTGATTATCGTCGTGTCATTTCTAAGGGTTTTTAGGATGACGAATCAATCTGGAGGAGTTGCAGATACTTTGGGAGTCGTTTTGACTCACATTCGTCAATACTCAAGGTCATTGGAGGTCAAACGCCCCCGAAATAAGGAATATCCCATATCCCGGGCAGTCGTGGAGATATTTTGGTGATCTTACTGTCGTTTTTATGGTTTTGGGCGAGACTGAGTAGTTCTATAGGGTTTTAAATGAAATCAGGAAGTAGTTTCCCCATGGTAAGGTGAATTCCAATATGTCTAATTATATTATTCCTCTTATTTTTTTCAGGTTGTTGAGATTATTGCTGATGGTGCTGCCCACCTGGTGTTTTGATGACGTCTTGGTTGTGCTGATTCCAAAATTGTTTTTTGACTGCTGAATATGGAGAATATACCAGTTGAGCATTGTTTAGTTTTGATTTGCTGAGGATAAATTATTTCAATGTGATTTGTACTCTGAAGAATGGGTAAACAAAATTCTTATTTTTCAGGTTCTACAAAAGCTGCAGACGAATGTTTCTTCAAGGATTTCCTGCGTAGCTGTCCTGGAGGTCAGAAAGGTCTTTCAAATCGTGGGAGGATTCAGAAAATCATAGAGAGCAGCGACATCAGAGGGCAGCCAGATGTTCGAGCGAAACTAGAGCCTCTCTTGGAAGACGGAGCAAAAATCCTTTGTTGTCACAAGAACTGTGTTTCCACTTGTGTCCAAGCGGAATTTATCAGCATTCATGAAGAAGAGAGAATGTGATACCCCTACAGTGGAGCCAAAAAGACTATGCAGTGCTGTTCTCAGTGAAGGTCCAGTATATGACCCTAAAAAACACTGCCTCTTTTGTTTGAAAGTCAGTGAGTGTATATTACCCGAGAAATATGACATCAAAGTTCCGGTGCAATACCGCATTCCAGCATTTAGATTTATGACCGATACGCTTGGTGATAAAAAAACAAATTACAAAGATGTGTTGATAGAAAAGTGTAAACTGAAAAATGATGAGCAGGGACAAGTTGTACTCAGTAGGTTGTTGGGCATGAAAGGAGATTTACCGGCTGAAGAAGCCCGATACCATAAAGATTGTATGTCCACCTTCCATGTTGAGGTTGAGAGAGCTTGCCAGCATAAGTCAAGGGTTGAACCTGAAGACCGCCCCTTCATTGCTTTGTGTGTAGAATTGTCGAAGGACAAAATGAAACCACGGAATTCAATTGAAGTAGAGAAGCTTTACAAAGAGTTAGGTGGTGAGAAGTTGTCACGTAGGTCGCTCATTGTAAAAGTTAAAGATTACTTCAAAGACGAAATTGTAGAATTACATGGGGATAGTATCGCTACGTTGTTAGTTTTCAAAAACTATGCTGCCTCATACCTGAATATTGCAAAAGATTGTGAGGAATCTGTTGATATTGATGAGTGTGTGAAGAAGCGGGGCAAGCAAATTGCGAGTGAGTGCAAAAAGAACAAGGAAGAATTCACTTCTTATCGTACTCACATAGACAAATATATTGCTTCCGAATGTATGAGTGATGTTCTTATGCAATTGCTTACTCGTGTAAGTTCGAATGGGACGCATGGGACGCGGAATCCCTTGCACAATGTTCTGTGCATGTGGCAGCGGCTTGGATTGCAACAATCCATTGACCCAAAACGCAAACGAAGAGCAGACTGATGATCCTGACACAACCATGTCTTTTGATATTTGCCCCCAATAAATGGTTACCTGATGTGAATAACTGCATCAACGTTGTCAATGCCAATCCCCCAGTTAGGTGTGAGCTTTGTTTTGCTTACGAGGTCATATCTTGTAGCTTTGCAATCTTCCATAGAATGCAAATGCCCGGCACTTCAGCATAAATTGTGGTTTATATCCGAATATCCATATCCATATAATGTGGGTTATGTCATTTAAGCATTATGATCTGGTTTTATCTGCAGAAAAGATGTTAAGTACGCAGCAGTTAGCTAAATTGTAGAAATTGTCACTGAAATAAAGCAAATACAGTGATGTCAACTGTGGCATTATCATATTTCAAGGCCAAACTTTAACCTCAAATGACCTTGACTTGACCCATGGAGTTGCAAAATGATATCCTACTGTTATCATGTGCCTATAGAACTACTCAGTCTCGCCCAAAACCATTAAAACGACAGTAAGATCACCAAAAAATCTCCACGACTGCCCGGGATATGGGATATTCCTTATTTCGGGGGGCGTTTGACCTCCAATGACCTTGAGTATTGACGAATGTGGGTCAAAACGATTCCCAAAATATCTGCAACTCCTCCAGATCGACTTATCATCCTAAAAACTCCTAGAAATGACACCAAGATCATCAAAATCCATCAAGTATTGACCAGGATATGGGATTTTTCAGTTTCGCCGGCCATATTGAAAAAGCCAAGCGGGGGTCAGATGTACACCCGATGGATTCTTTAATGGGGGTGGTATAAGCTTTCAAACTATGTCAAGATTTGCTTTATAACAAACAATGCAGGGTTCCCACCCCGTGCAACCGGACTATTAGTCCTGTGACACCTGCAAATAGTACTCTACAAAGTTACAAATACAGTAGAAATAGGACTTATTACTAACCATAACATTAAAGTCCATTGTAATGAAATAAAAAATCCAAACAAAATCCACACAAAATTTTGTGTGTGCAATACAATGTGAAAATTTTTAAATTAAATGAAAACTTTGAAACTAAATTTTAAAATGTGTAAAAAACTGAATACCAAATTTTAAAAATAACATGCTTAATGTTTCATTTCATTTATTAGTTACATGTTTGAGACCAAGCGGCCTTCACACATGATCACACACACACACACACACACACACATTCATACACACAAAGTTCTAATCATTACTTAAAATTATCAAAATTTAGTTCACAAACTAAATATTTAAATGAATGTAAACAAAAATCGATAAACTGCGGTTACCAGGTGCCATGAAAAATGACGCAATACTCATGAAACAGAAAATCGCTAGAAAGCTAGCTAACATTTTTCGATTGGCGCATGAAATTAAATATGTAAAATATTTAATTGAATATGTAAATTAAATACGTAAAAATAATCAAAATAATAATTTATTAGCTCAAGGGGGGGCGTTCTCCCCTGTCGCCCTCCCCTTCGGCACGCCTCTGTTTGCTCCCATCTTGCAACATTTTAATCCCAAACGTCCTATGCCAATTATCTACACAATGAATCACTCTCCTCATTCTCAGAAGGAAGAAGCTGGAAATGTCACAAGAGACACTGACCCACAAGGTGTACCTGCACATAGTATGCCTTCCCAACCTGTACATGGTACAGAGAATAATACTACCTCGCCTCTTCAACCTCCCCAACACCAAAGCTAAATTTACTGTCACCTACTACACAAGCTGATAGTTTAGATGTGGAAGCACTTATGGCATTCCTTCATGATGCCACTCCCACGCCCCCTAAATCGTTTGTCTTACCGAAGCGGCTATCCCTCCCTCCCAATAAGAGTAAATGCCCTCTTGATTTGCCTGGTCCTCCTGGAACACAGTGGAATAAAACTCCAAAATCTGCATTGCAACTTTCTCGAACCCCTTAAGGCAAAAATTTTGTCAACCAAGTCTCCATGTCCAGACGTGATCCTCAACAACCTGTCTCACCAGATGTACAAACCTCGACTGCAAATAAATATAGCCATACTGCAATGTCATCAAAGAAGTTACCCCTCGTATTAAAAAAATTCCGACAGTTGTTTCCTATAAATAATTTGCGTCGATACTACATGGGAATAGCTGTGGCTATTTTTCTAATTATGATGCTATTGTTGATCTTGTAAATTGTTACCAGCCATTGTGCTTTTGTTTACAAGAATTATTATTTAGAGCACGTAAATTTTCAGTTCCCCGAGGTTATTTTTTCTATAAATCCATCGGTGATCGTGGATCTGGTATGTTTATTAGGGCGGAGTGAAAAACTCATTTTTCGAATTCTCAAATTGGCTAGTGTGGAAAATGTGTGGAGTAGTGAGGAAATAAGCTGGTATAAATTTAAAATCATAACATTAATATCTTCAGGTGCCACAATGACCTTCAATATTGAAAAAAATTGAAAAAAGCAGATTTTAACCAATAATTACAGAAGAGTCCACGATGCACAATAGACAAGAATTTATTCACACTTGTATAAAAATAGCTCAGTCAACCTTTAAAAAAAGTTTATATTCTCTAAAAACAGTTTCTATAGTCAGCTCACTCAGCTGTCACGTGAGTACCTCGGTTCAGTGTAGCTGTCGCTCTCGTAGCAGGTGGGTGTTCTGTTGTTGGCGTTACTCAGATAGTCTAAACTATATTTCTTATATATTTTGCATTTCTGTATTGTGTTGCCCTAAGTTTGTCATGTACTATTAACTGAAATTAACGTATAATTGATATTAGCTCTTTCTTTTTCAGATTTGTATACTTTCAAAATGTCTCGAGTTTGTGCAAAATCAACCAGGGCCTCAACTGAGTGCCCCATGTTTGGTATGGGGGAAGATTTGTGGCACAGGAATCTTCCTACATACGAAGGAGTTTTTAAATATTACTTGTTTGTAAGAACGATTTGAAACAGAATACTAATAAAGATCCTTCAATATCTCAAATATTAGAACAAGTTGTTGATAAATTGAAAACAATTTGGGAAAGTGCTTCCGTCCCAATTCTGTCAGACAGGCGAATTGAAACAATGTTCAGAAGCTACCACGAAAAGTATCGTGTCATTATGAAGCCATACCAAAGCAGAAAAAATTCTGAAGCTTACAAAGCAAAGATTGATATGTTCAAAAAGAAGCACACACGAAACTTTTTGACATTGCAGCGTGCAAGTGCAAAGTACTAACACAATGTTCTGTCCCAAAGAAAAAACGGTTCCAAAGGAAGAAGTGACGTTCCTCTTAGATCAAAGGAGTGAAAGAAAACTGTTTATTGATAGAGTAGATATTACACTCTCAAAGAAAAAAGCATCTACGTTGCTAAGAAAGCAAAAAGAAGCTGTGAGGCTCACCAAAGAATCTTCACAGGAGAAATTGCAGGATACAAATGTTGAATTATCATCATCGACATCAAATAGTGAAAGTGAATCTGGCGAAATATCAGACGATACATTTCCAGAGCCAGTTAGCTCGAAGAGAAAGCTCGAACAACCTGAAGAACAATTATTCAAGAAAAGGAAAACTACAAATCTACCTTCAGTGGCTACTGCTTGTGACAGGACTGCAGTTTCAGATCGAGCTGCAGCATTCATTGTTAGTGCAGTATTGCAAGATATTGGAGAAGTTTCTATTGACAATACATCTGAAGTAGTGGATAGGAGTAAAATCAGAAGAGAAAGACAAAAGAGAGATCAGAAATTATGAAAGATCAAAATCAGGTCCCAATCAGAGGAATCTATTTTGATGGTCGAAAAGATTCTACACTCTTCCAAGAAAAAAAAGAGTCCAAAGTATATCAGAAGAAGGTAACAGAAGAACATATCACTTTAGTGAGAGAACCTGGTTCAGATTATTTGGGCCATTATTCTGTGAATTCTGGATCAGCTGAAGAAATATGTAAAGGAATGTTTGAGTATATTGGAAATAATGACATGAACCTGGAAAACCTTGTTGCCATTGGATGCGATGGTGCAGCATTCAACACTGGAGAAAAGGGAGGCGTTATAAGGCTTATAGAATTGAAGCTGAAGAAGCCAGTTCAACATTTAGTGTGCCAGCTCCATGCCAATGAATTGCCATTACGCCATTTAGTTGCAAAGCTGGATGGAAAAACATCTGGCCCCCGCGGATTCACCGGTCCTATTGGCAGGGAATTAGAGAACTGTGAGAGTCTTCCTATTGTCGAGTTTGAAAGGATTGATGCTGAGGAACCAACTGTAGACTGTGAAGATCTTAGCACCGACCAAAAATATCTAATTGATATTCATCAGGCCATAACAAAGGGATATTGCTCTCCAGATCTTGCTCATCGTAGTCCAGGCAAAATGGCACATTCACGATGGCTGACTACAGCAAATCGTTTGCTTCGTCTATACGTTTCAACTGTAAGTCCATCTGAGAACCTCATGAACATTGCTTCTTTTATAATGGTCTACATCCCAATGTGGTTTTCTATTAAGCAAAGTACGTCTTTTGTCAATGGCTCAAATCATGTTTTCAAAACTATTGAACTAACAAGAACACTGAATGACGAAGTAAAGGATATTGTAAACCCTGTCATACAAAGAAATGCATTTTTTGCAAATCCAGAAAATATTCTAGCATCAATGATTCATGATGACCGCAGCGCCATAAGAGAATTAGCGTGGAGGCGAATAAAGAAAGCAAGGCAAACAAACAAGGAAAAAGTTGTGAGGCGTTTCACAGTACCTGTTATTCAATTTGAAGCTACTGATTATACTGATTTAATTAATTGGCAAAAATGCATTGTCACTGAACCACCTGTGACAAGACACCTGACAGAAAATGAGATTGAAGAATTCATAGAAAACAAGAGTACCCCTCCACTCGAGAAATTCCCTTGTCATACACAAGTAGTAGAAAGAATGGTAAAATTAGTGACTGAAGCATCATCAAAAGTATTTGGATTGAACGCGCGAGATGGCTTCATAAGATCAACACTTCAGTCACGTAAAAAAATGCCATCATTCGAAAGTAAAGCTGAATATAAAGTTTAAATAAAACGTTAATAGAAAAAACATGCGCAAGGATGGGTGGTTGGGAGGGCATGGGTGGAGCTCGACAACAGCCACCTCCTCGTGATGAGTTCTGGATTATTTAGATCATTAATCAAAAGAACATTGATCTAAATAAACTAAGAGCTGCGTAATTCAGTAACTATTTTGGTAATTGGAACACTTAATATATAATAATAACAAGTAAGTTTCAGTTATTGTACTAATGCAGAATATAAGAAAATCATTATATTTCACTTTTTTCGACGGCTTTGTGGCAACTGAAGATATAATTTCGCAGGACTAATATTTATGCACAGTCATTATCTATAGCACCCACATATGTTCCGCACTAGCCATATTTGAATTTCGAAAAAAAGTTTAAAAACCTCATTTTCGATCCGCCCTAATGTTTATACGTTCTGACATACCACACCTGCAACACCACTTGCGATCACCCCTTTCAGGTTGTTGTAGTTAAGGTGTTTCTTCCGAAGAAATATACTATTTGCTCTATATACTTCCCACACAGTAACAAGGTTACAAAGACTTTACAGGAATTATTAAATCAAATCTCAAGACCATTTCTATTACTAGGAGACTTCAATAGCCGCCATCCTCTCTGGGGTGACATGGTCACTTCTTATTTGGCATCCCCTATAATTTCCCTCATGCAATCCTTCCAGCCGGATATTTTAAATGGTAGGTCACCTACTCATTATCACGTACAAACCGATACATACACTTGCATAGACCTATCTATCTGTACTTCTGAATCACCTTTGGACTTTCAGTGGGAAGTTTTAGAACCACTGCTTGAGAAATACTTTGACAGCGATCATTTTTCCATTAACATTTCTGTTACTAAAGCAAGTCCTCCCATAATTGATAACCCGAAATGGGCTTTTAAAAGAGCAGACTGGCCCACCTTTAATTTTTTTACTGAATTTCATACATCATTTGAGGATATTCAAGACCCTGACATGGCGAAGACAACTGCTTCCGCCAGAAACAAGGCTTCCTTTGATGGAACTCGGAATGTGATGAGGCTTGCAATGACATGAAGAAAGCTTCTCGTAGATTGCACCTACTAAACGCCAGGAAGATGCTATTGAATTCAGAAGACACCGTGCTGTTAAACGTAGAACACTGAAAAAGCCAAGACTTGACTGTTGGAAGGCTTACACCTCTACAATCAACGTCAAATCTTCCCTTACAGCCATTTGGTCCAAGATTAAAAATATGAGAGGACTTTACATACGCCCACCTTCACCTATCATAGGTGAAGGGGGCAGATTTCGGAAAAGTACCCATATTATATACACACCTTATAATACACTGACTCTTTTGCTCGCACCGCCAAAAAAGTAACGAAGGGTCGCGCTTGCTACATTTATCAAACACATACAAATATCCATTATGTGAAAACTTCTGTTTC
Source organism: Bathynomus jamesi (assembly GCA_023014485.1). NCBI lineage: Eukaryota > Metazoa > Arthropoda > Malacostraca > Isopoda > Cirolanidae > Bathynomus > Bathynomus jamesi. Next base: position 947,197 of record JAJOZX010000408.1, on the reverse strand, counting down.
CCTTTCTTACTTGATATATTTTCAGACATTTATGCTATTAAGGGCAACAACACAATTTATCTGAAAAGAGAGACAGCACTTCAGGTTAATAACCAAGTATTACTACTTAATACTTATTACTAATTAACGGCGGCGCCAAACCGGCTCCGCGACAAAAGGGTGGCGCCCAAACGGCGGCGCCAAAACGTCCCATTCCGACAAAAGGTATACCATACCACTTGAAGAAGAGGAATTCTTTTAAAACTGCAAAATATTGGCCTCTGTGGCTCTCTTCCATTATTTATTTCTAATTTCCTGTTCAATAGACATTTTAAAGTGAAAGTGAGTGCTACATTGTCCTTTTCTCATATTCAAGAAGGAGTCCCTCAAGGCAGCGTGCTCAACGTCCTCTGTTTTTCTTTGGCTATCAACGACATGATATCAGTCCTTCCGAATGACATTCAAGACACCTTATATGTAGATGATTTAGCTATTTATTACGTGGGATCAAATATTCTTACAGCTACCAGACGAATGCAACTAACAAAAAAAAGAAGGCTAATAAGGCAGAGATGCTTGGATACCGATTTTCACCTTCTAAATCTATTGGAGTTTTATTTCATCGCAGAAGGACTTTTAATCCTTCCATTAAACTCACTTTATGTGGGTCTGTGATCTCCATGCAACCATCTGCTAAGTTCCTTGGTGTCACCTTTGATAGTCGTCTTACACGGTCAGAACATATAAGGAAGCTCAAACTGCGAGGTCAGGATGTACTCACAATTTTGAAATATTTGTCACATGTTTCATGGGGGGCTGATCGCGGAACTTTGTTATCCTTATATAAAACGCTGGTCTTATCTAGACTGGATTATGGAGCTCTTGTCTTCTCCCGAGCCTCCCCTAATTACCTTAAATCTCTCTTCCCTATCCAAAACCTAGCTCTACTATTAGCAACACGAGCTTTCCGTACAACCCCAGTTGATAGTTTTCATACAGAATATCATGCCTCTTCCCTTCCAATAGAAATTATTAAGCATAAAGTATTTCCTTTCTTTACAGAAAACCGACAGTGGACTTTCTAACGTGGACTTTTCCGATCAGACACTCCTTCAGTTATCATATAACCTAAAGATGATTGCTCTTTCAAAAATTCCAGATATCCCTCCTTGGATCCAACAACAGCCTACTTTCTACAATTCGGTCTCTAATTGTTCGAAAAACAAACTCTTTCCTGATTTTACTCGAATAAGCTTTTTAGCTCATCAGTCTGCCCATATGTCTAAGTTAAGTATGTTTGTATACGGATGGTTCTCGGTCAACTGAGTGGGTGGGAGCCTCTGTCACTGTTCCTTCGTTAAATCTTTCTGACTCCGCTGCCTTACATCAAATAGCTTCTATTCTTGCAGCTGGAAAACTGCATTATTCTCTCTCTCTTTAAGTTTTGTTGTGATAAAATTTTGAAACCGGAACAGGACTTTTTGCACACCCTGTATTATTTACATGATTCTTTTACTAAATTCCTATTTCTGTTCCTTTTTCCTTCGTGGTTTTATTCATCATAAATACTTTTCACGTGTCACTTTCGTGAAATAATTTTTCATATATATAATATATATATATATATATATATATATATATATAATATATATATATATATATATATATATATATAATATAATTAGGGTGGTCCTCAAAAACGAATTTTTAATTTTTACTGCTCCCACCCGATAAAGTAGTTCCACTTCATAAAAAAATTATTTTGGCAAAGTTTTTACCAGATCCGATAATATTTAGGGGTGGCTGTCAAACTTTAAATTTTGAACGAAATCCTTAAAATGGGCAAAATCTGCAGCATTTAAATTTGCTGGCTACTTGTGGTACCTATCTGAGGAAATGGTGGGATTGGCAGTTTGATGCTTCTGTATCAGTAGACACAAAAAGATTAATTGTAAAGGGAATTAATGAGACAGAAGGCAGCCTAAAATGTCCTAAACGTGTGAGCCTTCGTCAAGATCATCTCCCAACATTGGATTCCTTGAGCACGAGAAACTCTTTCAAGCTTATACGGGCCCTCAATATCAATACTGCATTTATGCAAAAAGACCCGTCAACATGGGACTCAGATGATGAGTTTCAAGAGGCTCTTCGGAAAGTTGAAAACATCAAGGTCGTGAACGACAATGCCGAACGCGGGATTGCACTTATCCAGGATTATAGTGGAAAACACACTAAGAATGAAGAACAACTTCAATACCTATTGAAAGTCGTGGAGCAACACAGGAAGAAATATCCTGAACCTACTAAGAAGATCTTAAACAGTGAGCTACAGTGAGTGGTCTTGCCAGCCATGACGATTCAAAATAGTACGTCATCAGTGTTATGTATAACGCTTATAATTTCAAATATATATGCAAAGTAAAAATCTTTTAACTACACATTATATCAGTGGTTCCCAAGTGGTGAGCCATGGATCCCTGGGGGCCAACTGAGATTGTTCAGGGGGTCAATAGAAAACCCCCGCCTTTCAGTTTTGTGGTAACTTCAAGCGTCGACAGCCACCTCTAATTATTATCCGATCGAGCTCAAATTGAAGCAGAATTATTTTCTTATTAAGTGGAACAACTTTATTGGGTGGGAGCATGTAAATTACAAAAAAAAAATATCGCCTCTATAAGGGAGGACCACCCTAATATATATATATATATACTCAACAGCAATTTCATATTATTATTATTATTATTATTATTATTGAATTAATATTAAATTATTATTAATAAATCAACAATTAGGTTACATACAATACAGATAAATAAAATGAATCTGCGAAGGTTTTATATGATTTTATATACAGGGCTCCAATAAACCTTAGCCCCCCACCCATGACCTAAACCATTAGTGGTACAGTAAAACTAAACATACCTTACAAAAGAGAATTTAATCCTGCATTTAATGAGAAACAATTAAAACTTGGTGTTCCCGCCATTGGCTTCCAAGACAGCCTGAATTCGCTTTGGTAGCTTGCCAAAAGTGACGTGAATAGATATTGATCGTTACGCAAATTTGCTAAAACAGTTTTCAATGTGTTGCGTCATTGTATCCTTCGAAATCGATTTGCTGCAGGTTCTTGAACAAGAGACTTCAACGTTGTCCTTTATAACTGATCTAATGTGTTCACAGACGTTCAGGTCAGGAGAATTTCCTGCCATTCTTCATTTCCAAAGAAATCGATCTCATGGTTCCGCAACAACTGTTTACTGGCTAATGCCTTAAAGCAGGGGGCCTTATCGTGCAGAAGTGTAACCTGATGGACATCCATAACATTGTTTGGGTTTCTTAGAAAAGGAATGACATGCTGGGATAGAATAATATCACGAAAATACTGTCCATCCCAACTCTGACCATTTGGCTTCAGCACCCACATGAGCTTCTTTGCAGTGAACAAAACAAACACACCAACACAGTCTGGACTTTTTAATAATTCGCGATAATGTTCATTGTCATCGATTTCATCTGGTGTTGTGGCCCACACTCGATCATTTTGGTAGTTAGGCCGACGTGTTACGCAAACAAAAAATTCATCGGAGACAGCTAAATGCATGAAATCATCCACATCCCAATCTTCAAGATAATGGGCAAACCACATTCTGTCAGCGATGTTAAGTTGAGTTTTTCTTGGCTTTGGAAGTTCATGCCGAGGCTTTAAACCTTGCCTATGACGGTACAGTCGAATGATCTCACCACTAACGATCTTTCCTCTCAACACTTCGATCTCTCTAGAAAGTTTAGCACAGCTGTTTTTCCGCTTACGCGTACCGCTTTCAATGATGTCCTTTGTTTCCTGAGAGAGTGGCAAATTTGGGCGCCCAGATTTGGTTGTATCCATTTCACATTCATCCAAAGTTTTATTCCAATTTCTTTTGACGAAGTCCTCACTTCTTCGCAACTTTTTGGCAAGAACGTGTTATAAAGGTGGCCCCAGCATCACGAGCTTCCCAAAATGTTATTGCTCGTATGCGATCTATCACACGTTGCCTCTCCAAATCACCAATTAATTGAGAAGCCATTATATTATCACTTTATCAGCTCGAGTAATTTTAATACCTGCAATAAATAAAGAATTTTATATATTTTTATAATCACTAAAAACTATTTCGATATAAGTAAACATGTAAGGTGCAAATGGCGGGGGGCTAAGGTTTTTTGGAACCCCTTACTTAAAGGATGGAAAATTCTATGAACACATGAATTTAAATTCTCGTCTCTATGGCTGTATTAATATACGTAATAATAGAAAATTTATTAAGGATGCGGCTTCCCTTCAACATTTTTATTTTATTCAAAGCGCAGAATGTAATTTTACTTGTCTTACGATCAGTAAAAACTAATATTATTCGAATAAAATTTCCTGTTTTGCTATACGGTAAAATTAAAATTGTTATCTTAACATATTTAGGAGCGGCTCGCAGGTAGGCACTGTGGAACTGCAGCACCCCCATGATCTTATGATCTTTATATTTAAATATTTAAAATAGCCTCTCTGATTGTTTTTTTTCAATGAACTTTGAGTTTTTAAATCAGATTATATCCTTTTTTCCTTAACCTATTTCAATGCCGAACGAATGAATCACGAAAGTAGCTTCAGCCTTCCCGTGAAACTGCGTACTTAACAGTTCCAGATTTTGTTCGAAACGCTTGAAACCTCGGTGGCGGACGTACGAAGAGCGAGTCAGAATCGCGGGTTTAAGAGGATCCAAAGCACTGTGGACAGAGCAGTGCCGATTTGTTTGTTTGACGCGGTAGTTGTGTTGCTGTATCGTTTCCTAATTCGAAATTTAATTTCCGAATTGCATTTATCAATGATTCGTTATCATTTATTTTTTGTCGTGAGATTGAAGTTAATTATATAATAATTAGATTATTTACAATATATAGCTTTCATTTCTTAGAATATTTTTTCGCTCAGAATAAAAACAGAAGAATGGAATTTGTTTATAAATAAAATTTTTGGCAAATTCGAAATTACCCGTTAAGCGTAAGTACCCTATAATTGATTTTATGATACTATTTTACTTATTTTTATGACTGAGTAGTGAGTAGTTATCTATTTATCTATTCGACTTTCTCTCTCTCTCATATATATATATATAATCGACACAATTGTTCGCAATTTCTGAGGCAGCACCCCCATAAATGAAAGTCACGAGCCGCCACTGCATATAGTACTTCTTTCGTGCATTCTTTATGCTTAAGAGATGGTGACCCATCTTCATTTTGTACTTCTTCAGGACAGAACAGCGAATCCATTGATAAAGAGACAATGTTGCACGCTGTATATGACAGAAGTCATCGTGATACCAGGTCCTGAGAGAGGAATACACCCACAAGACCACCTTTAGCCTTTCCATACTATGGAAAACTATACATGCCTGTCATACACTTTACATTACAGTTCACAACAAAGCCTAATTCAAACCAAGGCCTATACATGCCTACACTATGGTATCGTATGTGGTACCTTTATTTCATAATAATTAAATCCAAATTAGTAATTTATTGCATTAAATAACTACAAAATTGACTCGGAATTGGCGACAACACCTATTGGAAATGGACAAAATTGCCACACGTAGAACCAAATATGTAGGCATTGGGCCTACATAACAAGAAAAACGTATTTTTCCTATCAAATTTTTCATCGCTGACTCATGAAAATTACTTGAGAGGAGAAGTAACGAAAATACAAAAATTAGACGTCTGGGGACTTTCCATTTGCAAAGTAAGCGAATTTAAGGCAAAGATTTAGCTCATCTCAGAGCTGTCTGTGTCTAGTGACGAGCATTGCTGTAGGCAAGGAAGATGTGTTTAATCTTTCTACAAGTTCCGAGTGAAACACTAATGAAGTAACACTAATAAAATCAAAGGATAGGCTTATCCCTTCAGGTATTTAGGCATAGTGAATTACCTGCACTAATTAGACTGAATAAACTCGTTGCCTAACCATATTGCCAAGACAATATTGCCTAACCCTACATCGAAAGAGAGGCGCGATAATCAACCGCGCGCCCTACAACCAGAAGCGAGATCCAACGAAATAAGAAGGTATGGTAGTTTCCTTTTTTTTACCATAAGATAGCGCTAAATACCGAAGGCAAATAAATTAAATAATTCAACAAAAAAAAATACTAAAGAAGGTCTTTTGAAGATCCACAAACGCACAACCTTTTTACGAAAAAGCATAGGGTCTTTGTCGTCGATTTTGGCCAATAAATCTTGCGGAAATTTTCACCAGATCGCCTGGCTGATAGCAATCAACCCATCCTCCTATATAGTTCTTTTTATACATACCTTATGTATGTTTGCTCTCCAAACTGGTGGTCTGCAAAAACGGAATTCCATGAGCCTTCGATATGTCTGCAGACACGATCATCTTTGTGGAACATTTCTCGAACTTCATCTGGAAAATAGGAGTTCATTTCCATCAAGCACCAAACTGAATATCTTGCATAATTGAAATACCCTGCATTTCAGTTATAGGAGAAATAGGGGATCATTCTCTGGACACAATACACGTGAAGCAACGAATTAGCCTCTCTTTCTGCCCGTATGAACAACATAGCAATCCAAACTGGTATGATGAGACAATCTACCCAAAGGCGTCCCATGGCTGTTTCTCTAATCTCATCTAATTTTGCCTGGAAAGTGTCTGTGTTAATATCTTCTATCAATAGTTCTGTTAGTACTGCAGCTGCAACCATTCACAGAACCCTTAACGCTTTTGGCCAAGCTTTTCCATTGAGCATGTTTGAGATTCCTTTGAAGGCTGCTTTCAAAATCTCTTCAATACCAGACCCTTTCATGAGAGTGCCGATGGAGCCAATGAATGACATTAGCATGTGCATTCATCCAGGGCGTACAACAAGATGATTCCATCGTGGAGGACCTGACCATTTCATTTTCAGAATTACTTTATACAGCTGCATATCAGCAACAATGTAAATAAATCGTTGGCCATGTGCTATCACTTAGTCGTCTTTGAATTGGGCGACATTTTTTCTCAATGTTTATATGCATTATTCAACAATAAATATTCAAAGGTTAAGAGAAAATAAAACGAACAGCCTGAAAACGTAAAATCATTTATTTGAATTCAGAGCTTCATTAACTTTAAAAGTTATTTTTATATACTGGAACGACTAAATGAAAAATACTCCATGGTTACACTAAAAATAAATATTCTGTCTCACTATCTCATAATAACATGATATAGATTTTCTCCCAGCAGACACCCGTTTTATCGTTTTAGATCAGTGTTTCTCAAACGGTGGGTCGCACACCCCAGGTCGTAATTTGTTTACCCATGTAGTAGTGATCTGTACACAAAAAAAAACAAAAAAAATTTCGGTTCGTGGGTATTTACCCCTGTAGGATGATAAGGGGTCTCGTCGACCCAAGACCCGGACACGGGGGTCGTGGGCAGGGCCTATCAGAGGGGATGCTAGGAGGGCCATTTGCCCTGGGCCTCAAGCTTAAGGGGGGCCTCAAATTTAGAAACTTTCCGGTTTGAATATAATGTTTTGCAGTGAAAGTAATAACTGGGTTTAGCTATGGGCCTCAAAAGCTGGAAGTCACCCGGGCCTCTCTGGACCTCTGAGAGGGCCTGGTCGTGGGGTAAATCCGGTTGAGAAACACTGCTTTAGATTGTTCATTATACACAATAATACCGAGGTCTATAACCAAACAATATATATATATATATATATATATATATATATATATATATATATATATATATTATATAATATATATATATATATATATATATATTTACAATCAGAGAGGCAGACATACAAACTTTAAACTTCTTACCATATATATATATATATATACACACACACACACACACACACACACATATTGGCGTTCAAAAGTCTGCGTCCACCTCAGTTTTAGACAATTTCTAGAAAATAATACAACTCTGAGAAAGTATGTCCGCTATATTAAGGTATTTTTTTTTACAAGAAATGGTAGTTCATATATTCTACTACAAGTGTAATAGGGTGGAGCGAAAAATACTTTTTTTCTAGGATGAAGTTCTAATAGGGATTAAAAGTTGCATTTAGTGGACGATATATATCTGCCAAAATATGAGTTAATTTGTTTAATATTTTCAGCTGCCACCAGGGGGCTAAAGTTAACACAATTTTGGGTAAAAAGGAAAAAAATGCTTCTATTTTAGGTTTATGAAACTATTATAAAATTTTATCTTAGAATTATCTAATAGTTTGATTAAGATTCTTACATGATAAGAATTCGTTTTGTAGAAATGCCTTTTCATATGCTTAATATCTTCAGCTGCCACAAGAGGGCTGAAGTTAACTTAAAAATGACAATTAAGTATGATTCTGTATTTACTTGAAAAAGGGAACAGTAATAAATTAGGATGTCTCTCCTCCTTTATACTGGCTTGAGACAGTTAAGAAACGTTATTTCGTGCCTTAGCGGAGTTACCACCCTTTCCCCAACCAACCTCCCTCTAGAAAGGGTTCTTGCTGAAGACTATTTAGTAATTTGCTTTTGTGTCAAATTTTGGCTGTTTTTTCCTTGATTCTAATGTAGCACGAATCCAACCGTCTCTGTTTGTAGGTCCGCAGACTGATCCAGCAGCGTCTGTAACGAGCTTGACGCATCTCTCTACGGCTTGTGTATGACATGGAAACTGAAATAATTCTGAATGAAGAGTAGTACCATGTTTGATGCATGATTCAATATCATCAAGAGAAACTCCTTTGGTTATCGGTGGTTCTGCTATCTGAAAATCTTGCCACATAATGAGATCTCTATAGTCTGGCATAAAAATTTATTTCTGGCACCTTAAAATACCTGATAACATCTGTTTCTTGAATGCATGCCCTTGCTTTTATGATACGCCTAAATCCCAACTGATGCACATGCTCCCTTTCATCAGCTATCATTGCAATGAGAATGTTTTCTTGATTCGCGTAATATGCATTTCGCTGAATGACTGAGTCATGTACTCTCCTAAGCTCTTCACGGAGATACCGGCTTCTTGCAATCATATGCCACATATGTTTAGCACCATATTGGCATAATGGTTTACGCTTTATCTGAAATCACATTGGTGCGTATACCCTAACAATGAAAGTAGCTAATTCTTGTAAATTGCCTGAATGATTCTCTGTGCTTGCATATAACCGCAGAGTCCTGTTTGCTGTGGTGAGCCACCTTGAATGTGATATATTGCCTGGACTCTTATGACTAAGACTCTTTGAGAATGTTCCACTTGATATAGCCTTGTGAATTTCAAGAAGGTATTTCTGGTCGGTACTTATGTCATCTACATCAACTTCACACATGTCCTCTTGAATTTCAATGGGTTTGAAGTTAACTATGGGAAGCTTTTCACAGTCTGAAAGTGCTCGGCCAATTTCTCCTGAAAATGCTATTGGTCCAGTAGTGGTACCATCCAAGTGATGAAACAGATGGCGCAATGGAAGTTCATTAAGGTGTAAAAGGCATATCAGCCACTGCAATGGCTTATTAAAGGCTTCTTCCAGTAATCTTATTGTGCCTCCAATACTACCAGTGTTAACCACTGTCGAATCACAGCCAACTGCAACGATGTTCCCTATATCAACATTCCTTTCTTTCAAGCAATTCACTAGCGCTGTGCAAATGTATTTAGCTTTGCCACTGGAAGGTGTCACATGTACAAAGTACAGAGAGTGTGGTTCAGATATTATGCTGATATGCTCTTCGCGTTTGGTTCTTTGGTGGTTAGAGCCATCACTCTCCTGGACTTGAATCATTGTTTTATCCTTTCTGCCATCAAAGTATAATCCCCGCATGGTTTTTGGCTCTCCTATCTGTTGTAGTTCCTTTCTCTGTTTTTGTCTTTCACGTCTTAGCTTACTTCTGTCTATAATATTCCCTTTGTCTTCGGGAGTAACAATTTTAAGATCTGCCAATACTGCAGAAGCAATAGCAGCCCCAGCTCTGTCCGACATTTTAAATCTATCACAAGTAATTGCTAATGAAGGCAGTGGCTCACGCATCTGTTGTTCTGATATTACATATTGAGTCGAGGTTGTATCTTCCTCATTATCTTCAGATATCTCTTCTAGTTGTTGAAGTTCACTTGTCTCTGTTTCGATTTGTAAGTTGGACGTATTGGTTATAGCAGCACTAGTTGTTTGTGAGGATTCCAGACGTGCTTTTTCCATTTCCTTTCGATGTTCTCTTGCTTGTAATCGTCTTGTGTGTGCTATGTCAATGCTTCCTATCACCATTATTCTGCGTGTTCGTTGGTCATTTAAAAAATCCTGCTCTTTTGGAGGGACTTTCTTACTCTTTTCACATGAGCATCTCCTAAACTCCTTACATTTGCAGGTGCAGATGTCAAACAAAGTGCATTTTGAAGAGTTTTCAAATTCTTCAAGCTGATTTTTGTACTTAGGCTGATCCTTGCGTGACTTGTATGGCTTTAATAAGGACCTGTATTTATCATGGTACACTCGCATCATCTGTAAAACGCGTGTATGTGAAACTATTGGCAAAGAGGCCTTCTTCCAAATATTTTCTACCTTTTTGGAAACTGCCTCTGCTATTTCAGAAAATGAAGGCTCCTTGTTATTCATCTGCTCCTTCACTAAATGTTTTGTGAACAGGTAATCTTTCATAATGCAGTTATAAGTTGGTAGTTGCATATCACTCATCTCACAAGGTACTTCAAATATGGCACACTTCATATGTTCTCTAGTGAAATGTTTATATTTAGTATTTGATGCCATAATATTTTAAGAAAAATTCACAATCACAAAATATCCTGTAACATCAAAACATTATATAATTAATATATATAATATATTTTATAAGTATATATATATATTACATAAATATATAATATATTATATAAATAAACTAAAATTATATAATACATTATAACAAGCATTTTATAATAAAATCAATATTATCTCTATATAAATCACTTTAAAATAAAGTTTTATAATATTCCGATCATATTAAAAAACTCTCCGATCAACTGAGCGACTAGGCCTACTACCTAAGAAGACAAGTGTTAACACACTGTTCTAATGACTCACAGAAAGAAATTCCTTCACACCAAAACCCTCCCCCACAACCCTCCCCCACAACATTCAGTGTAGTCTCAACATGACTCAGTTACTCTAAATTGTGTTAACTTCAGCTCTCTTGTGGCAGCTGAAGATATTAAGCATATGAAAAAGCATTTTTACAAAACGAATTCCTATCATTTAAGAATCTTAATCAAACTATTAGATAATTCTAAGATAAAATTTTATAATAGTTTGACAAACCTAAAATAGAAGCATTTTTTTCCTTTTTACACAAAATTGTGTTAACTTTAGCCCCCTGGTGGCAGCTGAAAATTTTAAACAAATGAACTCATATTTTGGCAGGCATAATTGGTCCACTAAATGCAACTTCTAATCACTATTAGAACTTCATACTAGAAAAAAAGTATTTTTCGCTCCACCCTAAATTGTGTAAGTAATGTAGCTTTTATTTTATAAGAAAGGACACATTAATGAAAATGGTCCTTTTTGGTCTGTTACGTTTTTTTTCTTTGCAGTATAATAACACCGATTTTAACCCAGGTATTGGTGACAGACCATAGCCAAATGTTAGTAATCCTCAAAATAGTGTAGTCATACAGTAATTTTAACAACTGGTCTATTATAACTGATAAAACCAATTACTCAGTGACATTGTAGCAATTTAATTAAAAAATAATTAATAATTTTCTATATTCTCTCTTTACAAGCCGTAATTGAAATGTCTAAGGAACTAAGTTTATCACAGAGAGGACAAATAATTGCCCTTTCAAGAGAAAGGAATGTCCCAACGCCAGATCTCGGCAAAAATTAATGTTTCAAAAGGGGCCGTCCAAAGAACTATAAGCAGATATAAAGAATCTGTATCGTGCTCTTCAAAGACAAGATCTGGCCGAACTAAAGTAAAGTGACTACTGATTCTGAGGATCATTACATCAATGTTACATCACTGCGTGACAGAAAAACCAAGGTACATAGATTCAGGCACAGTTGAATGAACAACGGGACTCTCCAATAAGTACAAGTACTATAAAAAGAAGACTTATTAAAGCTGGTCAACATGGCAGAGTTGCTGTGTCGAAACCACTACTGAGGAAACAAAATAAGGCTAAAAGATTGGAGCGGGCAAGAGAATATCGAAATTTTACTGTAGACGACTGGAAAAAAAGTTATTTTTATTGATGAATCAAAAGTGGAACTTTTTGGGTCTCATAGAAGAGTTTATGTTGGACGTAGAACCATCGAAAAACTGATAGATCCCTGAATAAAACATTCAGTAAAACATGGTGGAGGCAACATTCAAGTTTGGGGTTGTTTCAGTTATTCTAGAGTTGGAGATCTTCACAGAATCACTTCCACTCTCACAAAAGAGAAGTACCACTCCATACTAGTGAGACGTGCAATACCATCAGGATTGAGGCTTTGTGGTCAAAGATTCATATTGCAGCAGGATAACGACCCAAAGCACACTTCTAATTTTTGCATGAACTATCTCAACAAGAAAAAGGATGAAGGTGTTCTACAAATTATGAAGTTTCCTCCACAAAGTCCTGATTTCAATCCAATTGAGCATCTTTGGGACCATTTAAAGAGTCTGAAAGCTAAAAAGAATATAACTTCTATTGATTCTTTCTGGAAGAATTTAGAAGAATGCTGCAACGGCATAGCACAAGATGTTGTCCAGAAACTTGTCGAATCTATGCTTCACAGAGTGGAAGCTGTCATTAAAGCAAAAGGAGGTCATATCGATTAATTATTAATAAGATTATGCCATTAAATTGTTAATTTAGTTACTAATTTATAATAACTACATTTAGAAGCAAATAATGTAACAATAAAAAATCAAATTTTGTTGTAATTATCATATATATTTGTACAACTTACAATAAATTGGGTGATTATAAGGAGGGCGCAGAATTTTGAACGCCAATGTATATATATATTTGATACACACAGACATGCATGGAACAAGGAACTCTTCTGGGAAAATTAAATCCACTATAGTCCGAATAAATAATGGTAAATGACAAACACTATAGTTTTTCTTTTTCATGATGTTAGCCCAACGAGGGCAACGGGTCACTTGCAAAGAGGCCCAAAAAATATAGCTTCCCTCACCAGCTATCTGCAAAGCAGATAGGATCCAGCTTTGAGACCCCATATATATATATATAGGTGTCACTTATTTGTATGGCAAGAATTGAACCATGAAGAAGTTTTGGTCTGACCCTCTAGAAATGTGACATTGCATGTAAAAACGCTGATTATGAAGTTTCATGAGAGAATATTAATATTTAGAGGTCGCTCAAGGCCATTACAATTTTGATGACGCGTCGTTACTTGTCCTAAATTAAAATGCGCTTCCTTTCTATGCCTCACCCCAGTATCATTTCAGTCGCCTTAATGGTAGGATGTGTTTGCATTAGTGTGTGTTATCTTAGTCTTTTAGTCCTCCCTGATATCAAAAATCGCATGGTCATATCTATGACAAGTGTTGATGGACAAGAGAACCCTCCAAAGCGTGTGGTTGTTGACCTGGATACTGTGAAAGAAAACAGCTTGGAAAACTTTGTAACAAAAAACACAAACTCATTGTTCACGAAGCTCAACCTCTCAGATGAATTCTTGGAGGAAACTGCTGAGCAATGGGAAGAGGATACCCATTCCAAGACTGCGAAAGAGACTGAAGAAACTCTAACTGTAACAAATGACTTCGCTGAACGTGGAGTTGCTCTCATCCAGAATTTTTCTGGATATCTAACCAAAGATGAAGAACAACTCCAGTTTCTTCTCCAGGTAGTTCAACACCATCGCAAGCATTGGACATGGGGACAAAAGCATACCTTGCGTGGAAATAATGATTAATCATAATAATTTACACTACTGTCTGATGTTAATGTACTTCATCTTAATATTATGATAATGTCTTGTGCACTTCATGCTAATGTAGGAACATAATAAATTGTTTAAATGCATTTGGAAACTGTTTATAGTCACACTTTCTGAGAATCTCGTATCCAATACTTCGAAGCCGTTGAGCGACCTCTAAATATTAAAATATTTCAATAAAACATTTTAGACAGTGTTTCTACATCATATGGTGTACTTTGATGGGGTCAGAGCACGGAAACTTAAAAGTTGGAAAATAAGTGACACCCTAGTATATATATATACACATATATATATATATAAGCCTCGTTGACACGATAATAATGTTAGGTTAATTAGGTTAGGTTATTCATGTTAATGATTATGATTGCTTGAGGCTGGGGTCACCATGATCTTTTCAGATCAAATAATGTTATTAATTAGGAAATTAATAGAGTGAGTTTTCTTCCTTTATTAATTAAACAAAATAAATGAGATTTAAGTGAAACAAATAAACGTTGCAGTTGTTTGAATGTAAGTTCTATTAAAATGTTATAAATGTGCACTTGATTAATGATTTCAATATTATATAACGCGCGAGGTAATGAAAGTCTTTATATAAAGTTCGGTGAATGACACGTTGTTATGTGGTGAGATCTCACGTGTCACTGGAGAACGAGGTAAGATGCGATCGAGGCGTCGTGCCCGGGAATCCCTTATAACGAGGTCAAGGTGTGACGGTCATGGCAGAGGCAAATGCCTTGAGTGAATTTCGCGATGTAACTTCATATTGGTCATTGTTGTGTCGATGACACAGCCGGTTTATTGAAAAGTGGAAATCGCGAAAGCATTTGAAGGTGTCTCGGTCACTATAGTAGTCTTCTCCAGAGAGCGAAGTGAACGATAAAAAAAAAAGAGATCGTGTGAAACAGGAGAAAAATAGTGTCGACTTGAGAACGAGTAAAGGTTTTGCGGGACGGTCGCTCGGAGAGACGTGGCATGAGGGAGGGTGCTGAGGTGGAGAAAAATGAGGGAGTCTGTGGAGCGTGAGGAAGGTACTCGGTGAAGAGTCGACAGGGGATGGGGGTTGGGAACGGTAGGAACGCAGAGCGGGTGGGGGAGTAAAAGAAGGTGACGAGTGGGAGCAAAGGGAACTGTATTGAGTTCGCAAGTGGTGCCCAAGGATCAGTGTATAGCAGTTCTCCTCGATGAATGAGCTCTTGCCGAAGGGAAAGAAAAAGCGTCGGTCATTGAAACAAGCATAAAAAATGGACGTTCCACGAAATGATGCAAGAAGAGAGTGGAGAAGGCAGGGGGCCGTTATTCTGGACCAGGTTGATGCCGTGCATTTGCAGGGGCGCTCTCTGTATTTGCAATGTGTCTGCTTGCGTGGCTGCGTGCGTGCTTGCTTGGGTGCGTGTGTGCTTGTTTGCTTGAAGAATGCTTTTTAAGCCTTCGCGTAGGAGTAGGGGGAGGGAAACACACGTTGTGATTAAAGAATAGCTCGTTGGTGCAAGAGGGCGCGTCGTCAGAGCGGTTCCTGCAAAATGATTTCCCGTTCAGCGGCTAAAATGGGCCGTTGAATATATTTGGAAAAAGGGGTTGACGAAGCAATGCGCCTTGTAAAGCAAGTTGAACTTACTGGAATGCCGAGGGGAGAGCATGCTCTCCTTAGCGCTCAGGGGGGTTGAGGAAATGGGGATGGAAAACATATCGATGTCGGCCGTCGTTCCTGCGTGGAGAAAACCAAGGAAAATACCTAGAGTACATGGAGAGAAATGCGGAGGATACTTTCCTTATAACGCGGGAAACTTGGAAGTTCGGGTGGGTTACTGTTAGCCGGGGTAGAATGTGAGGGGGGTTACCTCCGTGAAAGACGGAGGGAGTCGCTGGCTGAAGCTCGACCGTTAAATGATGCCAACACATGTGGCAAAAATTTTCAAATACGCTTCTTTCGTTGTGAAGAAAAACTTAATGTTGATGCACTTGTTAAAATGTCAATTAAAAAAATGTTTGCGCAAATTTAACTTTTTGTGAATGCTCTGGATGTTCTTTTTTTCACGATCGTGTATTCACTAATTTATAGAAGCCTCGTTAGCGTTATAATAATGTTAATTATGTTAATTAGGTTCGGTTGTAAATATTAATGATTATGATTGCTTGAGGCTGAGGTCACCATGATCTTTTCAGATCAAATAATGTTATTAATTAGGAAATTAATAGAATGAGTTTTCTTCCTTTATTAAACAAAATAAATGAGATTTAAGTGAAACAACTAAACGTTGCAGTTGTTTGAATGAAAGTTGCATTGAAGTGTTATAAATGTACACTTGATTAATGACTTCAATATTATATAACGCGCGAGGTAATAAAAGTCTTTACAGTATGTAAAGTTAGGTGAATGACACCAGGCCAGTGGGACCTGTTACATTTTGTTACAAGGTGAGAGCTCTCGTGTCACTGGAACGAGGTGAGATGTGACCGAGGCGTCGTGCTCGGGAATCCCTTCTAACGAGGTTGAGTTGTGACGTTCATGGCAGAAGCAAATGCCTTGAGTGAACTTCGCGATGTGACGTCATCTTAGGCGTGGTCGTGTCAGTGAAACAGCGGTTTATTGTAAAGTGGAAATCGCGAAACTACTTAAGGTGTCTCTTTCGCCCATATATATATATATATATATATATATATATATATATATAAGATGAGTCATACGTCATGTTCAATGGGAGTTTTTATCTGTTGTTAATGCTATATTTATGTTTCACATAATTACTAGAAATGGCTGACCTCGTCAGAAAAAGTGGAACTAGTGCTCTTGCACGTTGCTGGAATGAGTCAAACAGAGACCTGTGAAGAATTCCATCGCCGGCACCCATGAGGCCAACGCCGAATCAGCGTATAGTGGGGTGAACACTGGAAGTCTTGAAGGAGACGAGCAGTGTTCATGACCGACCACGCAGTGGACGGCCTCGTACAAGTACAAATGAGCAGTCGTGTGTCGTTGTACTAGCGAAGGTAATTTGTAGTCCACAGCGTTCAGTCAGAAAAGTAGCAGAAGAAACATGACTTTCCCAAACAGTTGTGGAGAGCATTCTCAAAAAGTATCGATTTCATCCGCATGAGCTACACCCAGTACATGAACTACTGCCCGACGATGCTAATAGACGCCTTTAGTTCTGCCAATGGTTCGAAGAGTGTAGACAGGGCCGTTTTACCTATTAGGCACAATAGGCAAGCCTAGGGCCTACGAAAATTTCAGGGCCTACGAAAAGTTTTGGGACCTAAAAAAATTATTGACCCGAAAATAGAAAAAGGAAAAAGCAAAATCAAAATTAATATGTCTCAACTCTCAATAAGCTAAATAAAAAATGATAACTTAAATGTTTTATATTCAAAACAAAATTAACAAAACTCAATCTATATTAATTCTGCGACTCTTTTTGATAGCAAAATCACGAATTACATCTTCAAATGTCATTTCCCGCAATAAATAATTTTCAATAGAAAGGAGTGCAAGAGAAGATAGTTTTTTGTCCTATGGTGGACTGAAGACAATTCTTTATACGTGTGGGGGATGGATGGGCACACGAATGCAAGTGTGCCTAGGGCCTACAAAGATCTTAAAACGGCCCTGAACTGTGTAGGCAGCATCAGCCGACGTTAGCAGCGGACATCATGTTCATTGACGAAGAGTGCTTCCACTTGCATGTGCAGGGTAACCGCCATAAGACCGTTTACTGGGCCGATAACCCACACATTGTCGACAAAAGGCATTGTCAAACGGATCTACGGATAACCGCTGGTGCGGAATCTACGACGACAGAATCGTGGGGACCGTGTTCTTTGACCATAGTGTCAACTCCGACATAGACCTAACTATGCTAGAAGAGGAACTGGTACAATACATGGACAATATTCGAATCCGTGAGTAGTATGGCCGCAAAAAGGCCGAGTGCAATAACAATGCAATGTTGACCAATGTTGCATGGGGATAGGAGGGTTGGTACTGGTGGGGGAGGGGAGTTGGCACCCGTGAGGAAGGGGTGTTGGCACCCCTGGGGAGGGGGATTGGTCCCCTTCATGAAGGGGATTGGTTCAAGAACCCCCCAAAAGGGGGTTTATTCTTTCCAATCCTAGCTTTTCAACCGTGAACTCTTCTTCACTACGCATATCGACAATTGAAGTAATCTTCTAAATAGTGCCGACAACTGACCATTATATAAAGAACAAGTTCTTCAGCGTGAACAGTGTAGGTGAGCTCAGCCCTGTACCGCTCAAGTTCTTTGTACCAAAGTTCAAGATATTTCGAAGTCTATATCTTTTAAATACGCATCCAGTTCCAATCCATTCTCGCCTTGTTCGGTCCTACATTCGGTAAATACGTCGAGCAGAGCGGTGTACGCGCAGTCAAGAACCGTGTCAAAATAAATCATATCGGTAACACACGCATCTAATATAGGCTTTAGCTTGCGGAAACCGACGACTTCAAACATTCTGTCGAGAATGAAACGGTTTCGCGTGGGGATGAGGATGTTACTTTCAGATGCATTCCTCCACATCAACCGTATATCAATGCTCGGCTGGTCGCGATTTATACACAACGTACAAATAACAGCGTATGAAGGTGCATCAATAATCTGCTCTCTTTTTGTGCCTACAACTGCAGGTATTTTATAACGGTCCTCGCCCCACTTCTCAACCGCCGCGAAGATTCTGTTCATCTCCTCAACACTTAAATAAATAACGTTTCGTTTACCAGAGTTTCATTGTCTACAACTCGTTTCAAGTACATAATTAAGAGCGCCAGTTTTACGCCTGAACATACGCACTGACTTCGTCACGGCCACATCGTATACGACATTGAGGATACTGCTCAACGGAAGCTCCGTTGTATATTGGTTTTCTATTGTGATGAGCGCACGTCCAGTCGGGTCAAGCTCTGAGGTGACTATGAGCAGCCGGTGCACGGTTAGTGATTCGTGCACGGGGTTATTCCAACATGAAAGAATCATATGAATATTTGTAACCCATTATATCGGACGTCCGTTTAGAGAAGTTTTCTCGATGCATGAAGCAACAACGGCTTTAATGTTTTATCGCAACGCGCACCATACATCTTCGTTCATTTTCTCCATACATTAACAATCCTGCGTTCTATTTGAGAGAAGCATATGTCCATATCTATCCTTTTTGCTTAACAAGCGATACTAATCCTTAAACTCTATTAAAAACTCGCACAAGCCTTTAGAAACAACCTCACTGCGAACCTCATCATGATATATTGAACGGAATGAAAAAAATATATTAGGTTATCCATAATTACAAGATATATATTCTCAGCCACAGAGTATGCGTACTCGGTGTGATGTAACATGACATAATACCGCTTGTCAGACCATTCGTCAACAAGGTTCACAACCCACACCCGTTGTTTCTTTTGTGCACGTGATGCTTCTTCCACTACGCGGTGTATCTGCACCTTTACGCAGTTTAGTCTTATGACGTTGTCCATTACATCGTTTGAGCTACGAAAGCCCGCAATACTCTCGCCAGAATATCTGTAGAGTATTTGGACCTGCTGCTCCTCACGCTTCTCGCGGTTCAATGTGGCCTTCAAAGCCTCAAAGGAGGGAGGGCTAGGGATTCTTTGAGTGTTTACCACATCTGTAGACTTTATTGAATACCACTTCATGAATGTCCAGCAAGCAATATCGAAGGTAGCCATCACTATTTTCCGTCTACGTGCGAATTCTTCAACGAGTAAAATGCACGTCTGAGGTCCAGGGCTTGTTGAGGTCAACTGAGCACGCAGGGCAGAGATATGACCAGCTAGTAGCAGGAGTCACGTGACCTCTTTGGGTTGCGCCATACAGTGGGCGGTGCTTAGCTTTTTCCTGTACACACACACACATACACATA
Source organism: Bathynomus jamesi (assembly GCA_023014485.1). Lineage (NCBI taxonomy): Eukaryota > Metazoa > Arthropoda > Malacostraca > Isopoda > Cirolanidae > Bathynomus > Bathynomus jamesi. The sequence continues at coordinate 927,317 of JAJOZX010000408.1, read as the reverse complement.
CACAAAAGAGAAAATGAAACGCTAATTGAAACATGATTTATTTTAAATCAATAAACATATCGTCAACAAGTAAATATACGCTAACATGACAACAATATTCACGCCTCGCGGTATCCAAAGGGAACAGTATCGTGGGTGCCAGGCACCTGGTAGCGTTTCCTATATGTGTTCGACACACTTTCGTCCCCTTAAGTTCCTTCACGCCCCCAGTTTCTGTGCCCGAAAATTGTGAGTCCCTAGTCATTTGGGGTGGTTGGTCACCCTCATCTTCTGTTGTACTTTATGTATGTATTACCCACATTCACGATCTCCATGACCTCTTTATCGGGAGCGTTCGCGTAATCCCACACCTCGCTATAACTTTGGGCTAGATGGACGTTCCCCTTGTCTGTATTCTGACAAATTTCCCCGAAAGACTATTTAGACACAACTTTACACTAAAACGCTTGCCTTGGTTCTTTACAATTTGGGCCCGTTCAAGTTGTATCCCTTCACGATCACGGTAGCGCTGAATATACGTCGATTTTTAATTTTCGGCCTCAACTTCTCGCGGGTACCCTGATGCCTCTACCTTATCCTTCAAAAAATTGTTTATATATGGTGTGGAAAGGTTGGGGAGCTTCTGAAACCTCCATACCTCATATATCTTCAATATTCTGTTACCGTGGCGAACGGCAAGGGACAGCTCAGGACTTTTATATATGCCTCTGATCTTCCGCTGATTGGTTGTGTGATTACAAGCCCCATTGTTCTCCTCTGCGCACTTCACGCACAGGGGAATCATGAGTTTGTGGTCTATAACGACGGCTAAGATTGGCATCCATAAATCGCGAGGGGAGGAAGCACATCTACAAAAGAAAGGTCGAACTAATTCTCGTTCAAATTAGCTCATAACACTTCTATGGTAGGCAGGGCGGGATCCATCAGTTTTTCAGGTACTCCTACTGGGTACGGATCGTTCTTCATCACGTAGGGGTATAAAGAACAGAAGTCGTGGTAATGAAGTTTCACGCCCTCCGTAGGTGGAAAGTATAGTTTGAAGGGGTTTGTACATCCACCGAATAAGCTATCACCGCATTTGAGAGGCTCCAACACCGTTGAACGTTTGATGGTGTTTATTTCTTCGGTACTGCCTATCTGTCTCCATCCGTGCATCATATTCATGCTCCCACAAGACTTGTGAGTGAACTGGGAACTTATATACTGATCGCGGGTTTGGGTCCATGCAAGACTGTCGGCAGGAAATCTACCATGAATATCTCGTACGATTCCACACTCAGGACGTGGGCATCCATGTCACCAGCAACCGTTAAAGGAGTCCGCAGTCTTCTCACCAGTGGCACGGTCTTCGCTTAGACCATCCACCCAAACAACACGACCATTGACCTGAATGGGCACTTCCCCCGTGTTGCGGACATGTTTTATATATACACATCGGTCTGTTGCTGTAGGTGTATGAGCCAGTAAATAGCCTTATGCCCATAACTGCGTGGGTTGTTTCTGTGAATGACGGCTAAGGTGTCTTTTGGCATGAAGTTGTTCTTGAACACCGTAAAGAACAATGAGGCGATCGTGTTTGCGGGTTGTAGAGGGTCGCAGTTTACCCGGTCTATGTACATCCTTCTAAAGGCCTGGAAATATATTCTTAGCACGCTCACATCATTCACGCAATAACACTCACATTTATCCGCTATATTGTAAGGAATATCTTCATTAAAACTGTTGTAATAACGGTCAAAATCTTCACGCTCACTATCACTCATGTTGGCATAGTTAAAGTAATGTTTGGGGGGTGTTAGGCCTACGTAATTTAAAGTGTTGCTAGTGAGGAAAGTGTAAGGGAAATACCTTTTGAAACTTCTGCGGCTACGCCCATCACCTTGGGTAGCTTGACTAATTTACAAGGCGTGAATAATAAAGTATCTTTAAATACCTAAAAATACTAAATCACTAAGAAAATTTGGATAGTACACATTCTAAAGTATGAAAGCTGGGGGAGTATCTCCAGGTGGAGCGGACTGGGGTGGAGTAACTTCAGTTGGATCGGAATGGGGGGGAAGATCTTCAGGTGGACACTCCTGGACGGAAGATCTTCAGGTGATCCATATATTTTATAAAATCTTTTACCATGTTTATTAACTTTTTTCTTTTTCAGCACTCATGATGGAAATTGAATTTCCGAAACGTCTGACTAATGAACATGTACCACCTTCTCGTCCTCTTATTCTTTACTATATATATATATATATACATATATATATATGTGTGTGTGTGTGTGTGTGTGTGTGTGTGTGTGTGTGTGTGTGTGTACACATCATACTATGTGCTTTAGCAGCCATCATTCAAATCTGCCATAGCATAACAGTGCTATTGTACCTCGTCCTCAATCTTTATAGTACAATAATTCGTTTTTGCGAGACATGCAAAAGTCAGACCATTTCACAATCCATCCTGAACGACCAACATCTTATTAAGGCGTAAACATAGATTTAATTTAAAAATGAGTGAGGAGTTATAAGAAACACATGTCCGTAGATTTATGAACATGTCAAGAGATTAATTTTATTAGTAAATTTACAGATAAAATAATGGGTGAAATAGTTAACATATTCAGTTCTTTTAAGAAATAATAATGCATTACATCTACATTAGGGTGGATCGATTTTACATTTTTTTCGATTTCCATATTCTAATAGAGACAAAACCTTGCGTATGCATGAGAAAGTAGCCTCTGCAAAATCTTAGCTTAATAGGTAATCATCTTCTGCCCCCGGCAGAGCGATGAAAATCATATTTTAGTAGTCAAAAACGTATTTTTCTTACAATTTTTAAAATATTTCAATATGCATCAAAATTATTCCTAATAACTATAAAGTCGATGAAAAGACCTCATATGATCGTTTTTCCAAGCGCGTTGTCCTACGTTAATATCTTTTGCCCCCGGCAACAACGTCAAATGTTGAAAAAATAGGTAATTTATATACATATTTTCAGATCGGCTCTTTGTCTTAAATAATGCATTTATATATTTCCCATAGCATTTATATCGTTGCTTAGGCATGAAATAACACACATGCAAAATTTTATGACTCTAGGCTAGGGTTTAAAGGTCATCTCTGGTGAGTGCTGCCAGCAGCAGCTGCCACTGACGCGCCAGAACGCACTGCGCAGTTCCCTCAGTTGCCTTTTGACAGCGTCGAAGGCAGGTGTGTATTTTGCAGCTGGCTCCTCGAGTCCTCAGTGTGTGTGTGTGTGTGTGGCTCCTCACTCAGAGTCCTCAGTGTGCTCAATCTCTCTGCTCATATCCTTGTTTGTTTTTCTCATAACTCTGTTTTTTTCGATTTTATTTCGTAACAGAACAATACATTATTCTTTAATCTTTACAGGATGGCTACCGCTACAACTAGAAGATCGGTTACGTGTCCAATATTTGGTGCTGGGAAAGATTTGAATTTGCGATGTTTTCCCACATGTGAAGATGTGATGCAATACTACCATCATGTGAGAACTAAGTTGAGATCATCAAAGAAGGAACCTCCATTCAAAGACATCGCCACTGTGGTCACGGAGAGACTGGAATACTTGTGGAAATTAGCTTCCATTCCAACAGTTTCGACAGCACGGATAAATCAAATGTTGAAAAGTTATCGTGATAAAATGGCTAACATCATCAAATCACTGAACGCGAAAAAGAAGAACGAATCGTTACAGAAAAATCTTGAGGCCTTCAAGAAATCAACTAAGACCACCTTATTTGACATATCGGCTTGTAAATGCCCTGATTTGACAAAATGCAGCTGCCTTCGTGAACGACGAGTACCACTGAAAGAGCAACAGTTTTTACTCGACCAAAGAAGTGATCGCAAAATGGCAATAGGAACTTTGGATGTTGAAACAACAAATAAAAACGAGATGACTCTTGCAAGAAGATTGGCGATATTGAAACAAGAAGGAATAGCAGAACATCAAGAGCCGTCGACTAGTGAACGACAAGAAACTTCTCAAGAACAGCCTTCTTCGTCAGCCTCTAGTGAAACCGAGGATACATCTATAGAATCATCGTCATCGTATGAACTAACACCGAGAGATAAACATGACATGAAGGAAAAAACACGAATGAAACTCCAGGTACTTGCTGAAGCTTGTGATCGTACGGGCGTCTCAGACAGAGCTGCTTCACTTATTGCTTCTTCGTTGTTAGAGGATGTTGGCTGGATACGAGAAGATGATGTCAGTTCAGTGATTGATCGAAATAAGATAAGAAGAGCCAGAAAAAGAGTTCGTTCTGAGCATCAGCAAGATGACAAGATCACGCTACCATTACAGGGCATTTTCTTTGACGGACGTAAAGATAAAACAATGACACAAGAAGAAATAGACAATGTGAAGCATAGAAGGACTGTGGTAAATGCTATGGGAAATATATAAATGCATTATTTAAGACAAAGAGCCGATCTGAAAATATATATATAAATTACCTATTTTTTCAACATTTGACGTTGTTGCCGGGGGCAAAAGATATTAACGTAGGACAACGCGCTTGGAAAAACGATCATATGGTCTTTTTCATCGACTTTATAGTTATTTGGAATAATTTTAATGCATACTGAAATATTTTAAAAATTATAAGAAAAATACGTTTTTGACTACTAAAATATGATTTTCATCGCTCTGCCGGGGGCAGAAGATGATTACCTATTAAGCTAAGATTTTGCAGAGGCTATTTTCTCATGCATGCGCAAGTTTTTGTCTCTATTAGAATATGGAAATCGAAAACATGTAAAATCGATCCACCCTAATCTACATACAATATTTATTAACATGTTAAGAAATCTGTTCAGAGTTCATATCGATGTGTAAGGAAGTCCTCTAAATCGTGGCGACAGTTAGAGCGTATATAAATATACAGCTTCGCCGGATGAACGGTGAAAGCTGTAGTAATGTCAAATTAGGAATTAGATGTTTGTTTATAAGAATTTAATGATGTTCAATTAAGTTTTATTAAATAAGAAATTAAAAATGGTTGTATTGAAAAAATATAGAAATACGAGTTGGCAACGCCTGAACATGGTCTAGAGGCTGGGTAGAAATGCCCGCCAGTCATCGGATGGCCTTGAGCTTATTAAGGTGTTTTTTTGGTGTTAAGATGTTGCGAATTTAGAATAGTATTTCGTATCTCTCTCCGACTAAAATGTTAACGTAAATTCCCCCTCGCATTACCCCGTTTAACTAAGTGTTTTCAGTATAAATAAAGTTAGTAAAATGTTAATAAGCGTATAATTACCCCCCCCCCCCGGTCTCCTTTGCATTGTTTGAATGATAACGGCTTTTCGGTCATGCTACCCGTATTTATAAAGTACAGCGAAACGAGTGTAAAGAGAACGAGAAAGGATAAAGAAAAATTGAATGAAAAGTAAAGTAAATAAAGAATTATACAAATTGAAGGAAGGGGAATCGGGGAATCACTACAAAGTGATGGATGGCTTGTAACGCTCTACAGGGTGTCCATAAAGTCATGCATCATAGGAGCATAAGCAATGTCTATTTATTTGTCTCCATCAGGCCAAATATGTTAATGAAATTCAAAGAAACCTGCTGTTTCGTTTACAAACATGTTTTGAGGTTGGTGGGAATCATTTCGAACAAATGAATAAAACAAAATAAATAAATAAACAAAATAAATGTATTTTCATATGATGCGAGATTTTATGAACACCTTGTAGACTAACGTCCAAAGCGAGTGGAACTTTTCGGGGTAAGTGACTTCTAAATATTCTCCAAGTTCCATTCCGTTCTCACTTTGTTCATCTCTGCACTTCATAAAATCGTCAATTAAAACTGTGTACGCATGCTCAAGAGGAGTGTCAAAATAACGCATATCATAAATGCGCACATTCAATAAAAGTTTCAGGTATGGGAAGGAAGCTATTTCAAATAGTCTATCGAGGATGAAACGGCAGCGAGTAGGCACTAATACGTTATTGATATTGTTTGTACTGAAATTTTTTAGATTAGTTATCCACTAGCAAAAGATCGGCACTACGCGCCGATTTTGCTAGATCTGCGGTGCTTGGACCTTCGACCCAAACTGAATTGTGGGCCTACGGCGTGTTTTATTTTGAACATCAATAGCCCTTTATCTGGATATCGTTCCCATTCCTCTCACCTTGGGCCTCAGTAATTGGGGTGCCTGTGGCCCTCCAATTACTGGCGAACCAATTATTCGGTCAATAAAACTACAGAAAAGAACGCAGCCATGAAAATCTAAAACTTCACAAATCTTGACACGATGAACTCGGATGTGAAGCTCAAGATTTTCATGACTACGTTCTTTTCTATAGTTTTATTGACCAAATAATTGAACCGACAGTAATTGGGGGGTCGCAGGCCCCTAATTACTGGGGGTTCAATTATTTGGTCAATAAAACTATAGCCATGAAAATCTTAAGCTTCACAAATATTGACACAATGTGAAGCTCAAGATTTTCATTGCTGCGTTCTTTTCTATAGTTTTATCGCGGTGCTGGGGGCCCTCGGGCCCAGTAATTGGTGGTGGTGGGTGGGTGGGGGTTGGTCACACATATATTTTCGTTCATTACTCATCACCTCCATCCACCATACGAAGTTTGGTCGAAATCGGTTCAGAAACGTAAAAGTTTTTTCTGCGGACAGACAGGCAGACACATTTTTGCTAAATTATAATAGTAATGATGCCCGATTAGGTTAATTAAATGGCCGGTTAGGTCAACTGAATACCAGATTAGATTAATTGAATGCCCGTGTACGTTAATTGAATGCCCGGTTAGGTTAATTGTACACCCTTGACGATTGGTTAGGTTAAGTCATGATATTTTCATTAAAGCCAACGAAAATATCACGACTTAACCTAACCAATCGTCAAGGGCGTACAGATGACCTAACCTGGCATTCAATGAACCTAACTTGGTATTCAATGAACCTAACCTGGTATTTAATAATAGCTATCTATATATATATATATATATATACCTTATGAACCTTATGTTGTTTCGTGCGTTGGTCTCTCTTCACACGGAGGTCAAGCTGGTGGCCCCGCCTCTAGGTCTGGCCTGGTGGAGGAGCGAATTGCTTTCTTGCGCTCTCCACCGTGGAGCACCGACAATTCAGCGCAGGACAATTCAGCGCCGACAATTCAGCGCCGACAATTCAGCGCAAAGACAATTCAGCGCAAGACAATTCAGCGCCGACAATTCAGCGCAAGTCAGTACAGTTAAAAGTTTAGTTAAAAATAATAAAAATAAATCGCAATAAATAAAAAAGAGAAAAATTTGTATATTTATATATATGCTAAATTGGGTCTGTATCGAAGGAGTGACATTTCAAAGGAGTGACATAACAAAGGAGTGACATAAATACCGTAACGAAGGAGTGACATAACGAAGGAGTGACAAATCGGAGATAAAATTCAAAGGAGTATAATTATTAAAATTTTATTTAAAAAAACAAAATTTTTTAGAATTGTTAAAATTAAGATTTTATTTCAAAAACCTAACAGTTGCAAGCCTCTCTTCCCACTGGATTTGTTCTTTCTTCTTCTTTGTTGGTATTTTCGCGCTGAATTGTCTTGCGCTGAATTGTCTTTGCGCTGAATTGTCTTGCGCTGAATTGTCGGCTGAATTGTCGGCGCTGAATTGTCCTGCGCTGAATTGTCGGGTCACGCTCCAACCGTACATAGCCAGGCACGCCCGGCTCATCTGGTACTGTCCTGAGCCAAGCATCCAGTCTTTTCTTGAAGACTTCAACTTTGACCCCAGTTACGTTTCTGAGGTCCTTAGGAAGCTGGTTGAAAAGTCTTGGCCCCCTGACAACCAAGCTATTTTCCTTCAGGGTTGAGGAGGTCCCTTGTCGGGCCTTTAATTTGGGAACACTACACATTCTGCCTTTCCTATTTTCCAGTGTTGTTTGAATGGTAATTGGGTTTAGTTTTAGGTTTGGTACCAGTTTTTCGATCATTTTCCATATGTAGATTATGATGTACCTCTCTCTTCTTCTTTCCAGTGAGTACAGATTTAGTTTACGTAGTCTTTCCCAGTAGTTGAGTTCTTTGCAGCCATCAATCTTGGCTGTGAAATGCCTTTGCGTTTCTTCTAGTTTATTAGTTTCTTCTTTTTATATGGGGACGTCAAAACTGAGCAGTATTCAAGTTTTGGTATAATCAGTGTTTTTAGCAGGGGAATCATTACTGTCCTGTCCCTTCTCTTGAACGTTCTTAGAACCTGTCCGGCGACTCTTTTTGCTTTATTTATCGCTATCTGATTTTGTGTTTCGAATTTCGCATCATCTGTCATTATTATCCCGAGATCAATCGCTTTCATGCTTCTCTGAATTTCCTGTCTATCTGGAGCATAATATGCAGTCTGTTTAAGTTCTTCTTTTCTACCATATCTCAAGAGCTGAAATTTCTCGGCGTTGAATGACATGTTGTTGTCTTCTGACCATTTGTATATTTTGTTCGTGTCCCTCTGCAAGGCCTCCACGTCATGTACATCGCTGATTTTTCTGCTGATCTTTGTATCGTCTGCAAAGGATGTTACTATACTATTGCTGTTTACTCCGCTGTCTATGTCTGTTAGCATGATAATGAACAGGAGTGGGGCCAGTACTGTCCCTTGTGGTACTGAGCTGCGTACTTCCGATTCTGATGATGATATACCTTGAATTTTGACGACCTGCAGACGATCACTAAGGAAGTTGTAGATCCATTTTCCCACTTTGCCTGTTATTCCCATGTCTTTAATTTTATGTGCTATTATACCATGGTCACATTTATCGAAAGCTTTAGCAAAATCTGTGTATATAACATCGTAGTTGTCATTGCCTTCCAATGCATCTAGGATATTGTTGTAGTGCTCTATTAGTTGTGATAGGCATGATCTACCTGATCGGAATCCATGCTGATTTTCGTTGAATCTTTCCCGTGTCTCCAGGAAATCATAAATTTTCTCTCTAACTATTCTTTCAAATACTTTGGTGAGGTGGGACGTCAATGACACTGGTCTATAGTTCTTTGCTTGAGATCTGTCCCCTCCTTTATATATAGGGACAACAATGTTTGCTCTTTTCAAGATGCTCGGTATTTCCCCAGTGTCTAGGGATCTTCTCCATATCCAGTATAAAGGTGTAGCTATTTCATTTTTACAGTTTTTAATCAATAATGCGTTCCAATTGTCCGGACCTGCAGCTGAATGTAGTTTCATTTGTCTATAGCTCTCGCTACATCTTCTGGTGTAAAATCAAAGTCTGTTATATACTCTCCTTGCAATTCCTCTTCAAAGAATGCATTTATGTCAGGTATCGCTTTGTCACTTTTTGGGGTACTGAAAACTGATTCATATTGAGCTCTCAATGTATCAGATATTTCTTTTGGATCGTCGGTTAGTTCATTATTTCCCGTCCTTAAGGGCCCAATAGCGGCGCGCGTTTTTGTTTTCCTTTTTGCATAGCTATAGAAGTATTTTGGATTTTCCTTTATTGCTTCTACCGCCTTTTCCTCTTCCCTCTCTGTATGGTCCTTAATCAGGGCTTGTATTTCCCTATCGATACCCTCCAGTTTTTCTTTTATTTTTCCTGCATTATCTCCGCAGTTTCCTAACTTCGCCTCCACTCTCTTTCTTTTGCGGAATAGTCTTCTCTTTTGCCTTTCTAGCCAGCTCCTCTTTCCTTTTGGCTGTGATTTCGGAGCATATTTTTCTAAAATTCTCAGCGTTTTTTCCTCCAAGGTTGTTAGCATTTCTTCAGTTGTTTTATTCTCGAAAATTGTTCTCCATTCTATTTGGACCATGTGCGATCTGATTGCTTCCCAATTTATAGTCTTCGAGTTTAAGTTAAAGGCCCCGAATTTACTTCTTTCCACAATATGTGTATTGTCTTCTAATGCTGCCGTGATATTTGTCGATATCTCGATTAAGTTGTGGTCTGAGATAATGGTTAGGGTTATTTTTATATCAGCAATCAAGTTCGTGTTATTCGTGAATACCAGATCCAGGCAGTTATTTTTTCTGGTATTTTCTGTTATCGCCTGTGTCAGCATAAACTCATTTGTGAGAGCCATCAACATTTTTACTTGTTCCTGGTCTTCTCTTGTGCCCACCTTGTCCTGGTGAATATATATATTCCTATTCACCTTTTTGTATTTTATAAATGGGAAGTTAAAGTCTCCGCAGATCATTATATTGGGGGATGGAGGGTTTATGGCCTTTATTAGCTTTCTAATGTCATCAATGGCCTCCGAGAATTTTTCGGTTGGGGTGCTTGGAGGTCTACGTATAGATGACTATTACTATCAAGTTTAGTTTTTCTATTTTCACTGCTAGGAGTTCCACATAGCTGTTTGATTTACTTATTATCGTTTCTGTCATATGACCTTCCTGTACATATATAGCACAGCCACCTTTCCGTCTCGTCGTTCTATCCGCTCTTAGTAAGTTGAAGCCCTCTATATTTATCTCTTTCTTATCAATACAATGTTAGCAGTTTTCACAATTTCCTTGGCAATCTTTAAGATGAGTTTCTGTGAGGCATGCGATGTCCGCCCTTGTTTCGTTCATAAATCCTTTCAGGTACGAAACCTTATTGAATGATTGGTTTGGTCTTATTCCTTGAATATTAGCCAGGACAATTTTTATGTTCTCTGTTTTTCGTTGCCCGTTGTGCATTTCAAGTTCGTTTTCCTTCGATATCGCTTGATTCGTTGCTCTATGATCCCCGAAAGAGATCCGTTTCCTCCTACTTGTATTGGTAGCTTCTTGCCCGGTAGCGATTTGGCTCGGGGGTTTCCAGCTGTGTCAACTGCATGTGGATGACATTTAGCATTCGTAAGGTGTCTGCGATGTTGAACAAATTTTCTTCTTCGCTTATTGTGTTCCTATTGTTGTTCCTATTGGTATTTTTATTCCTATTGTCATTTAAACTTTTTCCTTTGTTCGTTGAGTCCGTCGGGAGATGTTGATAGTAGCATTTATTCCCGAATTTGCAGGTTCCATATTTTACGTAAGTTCTGCAAATGTCCGGGTGGTAGAATTTACATCCGTCTCCAAATTTACAATGACCATTATTATAAAAGAAATTGCATATTGAGGGATGTTCATGTATACATTGTCCTCTTTTAAATCTGCAATTATCTTTTATATAATACCTGCATATAATTCCTTCCCCACATTTACTCTTGGCTTTTGTTTTTTGCTCCTTATTGGGGGACAGTTTTACTTCGTTTACTTGACTGCCCTCTTGTCTTGTCCTATTTGTGCTATTTGTGCTAGTTGTGTTTGTGTCCTTCGTTGCCCTTGTGCTGTGTGTTGTCTTTACACTCTTTGTCGCCTGTGTGTTTTCGGCCTCGTTTTGTGACGGTATTTGAATTTTTTCTGTTTCACCTTTCTCCGTTTCTTCCGTTTTCCACTGTTCTTTGTTTCCACTTTCGTCTTTCATTCTCTTCTCGTAGTCTCTTTCTGCTTTAAATATCGTAAAAGAGTTTAATTCGGTCAAGCAGTTCTCGCAGAAAAATGTTATCCCATTAAACTGCTTTGCGTTCGTTATAAGGGAGATTTTTTCATCTCCCCATTCTAGGCATTTAAAATCAAAAAGTAGCTGGCAAAAATCGCACCTCATCGCCTCTGTCTCATCCGTTGCAGCTTTACAGATACCACAGAGTTGCAAGTATGCATTAATTTCCATGTTGGTGAAGTGACTCAAAAAGGGGGTATTATGGGAGGTATTGGGTAGGGGATGACTCAAGCTGTGTGAGGGAAAGAATTTTCCGTTACTCCAGGGTAGGGGATGTGGCACGCTGTATACTTCTCAGTGATTGGTCCTCTCGACTGTGGCTGCTGGGGATAATGGGGGGATATTTGCGGGCACTTCAAAAACAAAACTTTCCTCACAAAGAGACTCGGAAAAAAAACAAAAACAAATGCTGTATATATTAATTCACTTTCTTTTTATTTACTTTTTTGGTATACGCCGCGATTTTTACTTTTTTAAAAAGAAATACCGCTATGCACTATCAATTAACTCACAATATCGGCACCGTTTAAAACTGATTAACTGCAGGATTTTTACTGTAATACCGCTTTTATTCGGACTTCGATCGAAACACGTGTAACCGCCACAACAGCAAAACATATAAAACACACATATATATATATATATACATATGCCCGGTTAGGTAAACTGAATGCCCGGTTAGGTTAATTGAATGCCCAGTTAGGTCAACTGAATGCCCGATTAGGTTAATTAAATGGCCGGTTAGGTCAGATGAATGCCTGATTAGATTAATTGAATGCCCGGGTACGTTAATTGAATGCCCGGTTAAGTTAATTGTACACCCTTGACGATTGGTTAGGTTAAGTCATGATATTTTCGTTAAAGCCAACGAAAATATCACGACTTAACCTAACCAATCGTCAAGGGCGTACAGATGACCTAACCTGGCATTCATTGAACCTAACCGGGTATTCAATAATTTTACCATAGGTTTCGTAATGATCTTGATGACGTCATTTAATGTTTTAAAATTAATTATTTAATTGCTATTTTCTTACTTACAGCGACAGGCATAATGATATTAGGATACCTAATAGAAATTTTTTAATATTTTAAAGTGGGGAAAATAAATAATTTTCTAAAAATGATCTTCAACTATAAAAGCGCATCTAATCAGATAACTTAATTAACGTATTTCTATGACAACTAAAAAATAGAATGATAAATCAATAGCCTATCAAATTGTTTGTATATACGTAAAATTATTTGTACAAAAGCCACAGTAATAAAACGTACAAAAGTCACGGTAAATAATTTCGAGTGTGGCTCGTTTAACTTTAAACTCGTGTTTATTTAAATTGCCCGTTTTAATTATGTAATTTTTTGTATTGAATCGATAAAGAAATCTTTTGTGAATCGAAAAATGTTAAAATTATAACAAATATCAAAATATTTTGTATAAAAATCATTGAATTTTAAAAATATCAAAATATTTTTTATAAAAATCATTGAATTTTAAAAATATCAAAATATTTTGTATAAAAATCATTGAATTTTAAAGATTGAATTCAATGATTTTTATACAAAATATTTTGATATTTTTAAAATTCAATGATTTTTATACAAAATATTTTGATATTTTTAAAATTCAATGATTTTTATACAAAATATTTTGATATTTTAAAAATATCAAAATATTTTTTATAAAAATCATTGAATTTTAAAAATATCAAAATATTTTGTATAAAAATCATTGAATTTTAAAGATGCGTTTGTTTTTAGTTTTTTGCAAAAAGTTCTTTATGAATTTTAAAAATATATAGTTTTTTTTAAATAGAATCGATAAATATATCTTTTGTGAATCGAATGATATTAAATGTTTAGTAAATATTGACTTATTTTGTGCCAAAATTATGATTAAAAATGAAAAATTAAAAAAATGCGTGTACAGGCATGGAAAAAACTGTACCCCTAAAAGGGGGGAAGGAATTATGTTAGGGAATTTTTTTTAGCATGGGCGCTGCACAATAAAAAGACGCATCGAATGGTGAAAACCGCATTGTTCTACAATCTACACCAATTGTAGCGACCTGTAGGTGTGCGCCAAAAAACTGTGACATATATATATATATATATATCTATCGATATATATATATATATATAAGGCTTCATTTCTGAAATAGTATATTAGATATCAATCGTGTTTCAACGTAGGGTTGACTCGTATCAAGGATCACAGTTAACATACAAATAATACAGTATGGCGGTGTCACTGATCTTACTCTTGTTATACTCTGGGCTGCTGGTATTTTATATTTCTCAGACGACCACTTCTCAACCGACGTAAATATTTTCGCCATTTCATCAAAACTCAAATAAATAACATTCCGTTTCGCAGAGTCAGTACATTTATAATAATTAATTGCGCCACTGCAACGTTTAAACTCTCTCATTGGTTTGGAAAAAGCCACTGCGCATTGAGTGATAAAAATACTGCTTCGCGGTAGCTCCACCTTTCCCTGTTACTGTAGGTGCAGGTGTTTCTTGGTGGTACTACTGCGAGGAAGCTTCTGAATAGCACGCCATGACGCTCGAAACTCAGACACTTGAGTGAGGCGAACTGCTCGCTTCACTTCGTGACACTGACCTACTAGCTCGCTGACTCGGGACTTGATGGACAAAACTTGTAAGGATATGCAACAACGTGAAAACATACAGTAGTTTCGATCGGGGGAAAAGTATGTACACAATATTACTTATCATGTAAAATGATTCCATGGTAAATCACTTAATATGGACGGGCTCTATTCGAGAAATATGTATGTCCATACCGTTCCACGATGTGGGACAAAAGGTACTCGGCAAGCTCGATTTAAGAGGTACAGGAGGCTTTAGCTATAACCTCGCTAGACACCTCATCGTGGTAAACGATGATGTAGTGGAAAAAATATTTGAAATTATCCATGATCACTAGGTTCACGATTTTTGTTGCGGGGCTGTAATCATTGAGGTGTAACATGACGTAATAAGATTTCTCGCTCATTCACGTCACTATGACTATATTCTTTAACACATCTTAAATTCCATACATACTCCAAAACATCTTTTGCATTACGAATCCCTGTGATACTCTCGTTAGAATAGCCGTAAAGGACTTGAGCATCCTGAATGTCATCCTTGCAAGAATTAAGGTTGGTTTAAAAACTTAAAAAGAGGCGTGAAATGACAACCGACGAGTATTCATTGCATCTTCAGATTTTACAGAGTACCACTTTACAAAGGTGTTGCAAGTAATATTAGAGGCGTCCATGTTGATAAAATGTTAAATTCTGGAATGGAGTATAATAACACGTAGGTAATTATGGTAAAATGAAAGCAACGTTTGCGAACGACTAACAAAGTTAAACACACCCAATTAATATGACGCTGGTTTGTGGGCGTGGGCCTATACAACATGACCAGACAGGAAATCCATCTCAAGCACAGCGATTCATGCGCTCATCCATACACTGGGCGTAGTCCATACATCATTTCCAGACGGGAATGTGACACACACACACACACACACACACACACACACACACACACACACACACATTCAAATGTTAAAATAAAATGATACGCACACGCTACAGACGCCAAATAATTTATTTAAAGTACACGAGCTAAATAAATCATAAAATAAATACTTTGAAGGTAATAAACTTTCACTACTACTACTAATAATAATAAGTAAATAAACGCGTAAAAATTTTTAAATAACAATTTCTAAAATAAATAAATAGTAAAAACATTAAAAAGAATATCATGGTCCTGCAAATATACAGGTATTCCTCGATATCCCATCGGGTTACATTCCTGGAAAACCGACCGCGTGGTGAATGATCGGATATCGAAACAATTATAACATGGTGTCCATGAGGATACGTTCCAGGGGGTCCTGAAGGGGCTCCTAGGGGGTGTTTTTTACCAACACAGACACAAAACACCACCAAACAGTGTATAGGCAATTGGATAAGTCAGAAAGTCACAAATCGAACGTAAGAGTTGATCACGTGACGTAAAACTGTGGAGCACATCACAACACTTTCGATGTCAAAGGAGTGTAGCCAGAAAAGAACGCTCGGCGGCGGCGGGAAGCGTACTTTGTGCGGGGAAGAAAACATGCGTCTGTGCGTGGCGGCCATTTTGGATCTACAGTACTGTACTAGTGAAGGTAGAGATACGCATGCCACGAATTTCTCCCAAATATATGATCTTCAAGTGCAAATACCATAACAGAGATATTTGATATGGACAAGGTAGAAGTAAGAAAGGAATGAAAATTCTGAGTCCATGTAGAAATTTAACATTTCTTAAGATAAACTAGATTTAAGTCTTTAGATTTAGCAAATACCGAAAAACTTTTGTATATAAAAACCCTTTATTAAATTCTGATACAAATCAAGATTTATGTACATTTTATCATTCTATGCATGAACAGTGGAATGATTAAAACATTTTAAAGTTATAAAAAATATTATGAAGTAGGCCTAAATAAATATTTAACATTAATCAAATTTTTGTTCTTCAACTATTTCTAAACATTTGAAGTCACACTTTTATCTTCTGTTATGCCAGTTTACTCACCGGTGGCCTTGCCGCGAAGACAGGTTGAGGAACCGTCCTTGAAGAGCGCCTGCTAACTGTGACCCACCCGTCCTCTTCCCTCACTCTCCCTGAGGCAGGGTTCGCCTGCCTAGTGGATGTGTGGCACGACCTTGGGGGAATAGGAGGCCCCTCCCCTACTCTGTGGCTTGGTGAGGGTCTGTTAGCTGTGTTTATATCCTGACGGACGCGCGTGCCCCTAAATCTTCGGTGGGAAGGGGAGGAACTGCACGCAGTGGAAGGTAAGGAAGAGGGCATTGATGATGCCTAGTCTCTTGGCATCGGACAGTCCCTGTTCCTCATTGTGAAATAGGGAGCAAGAGTCCTTTCCTGAACGAGAGGGAGGTTGACCGTTTCCCCACATTCAGGGGGAGAGTTGGGGGGAGGGGATTTCGTTTCCCTCGCTGCCCGACGCGCTTCTTGGGGTTCTGACTTGCTGAACAACTTCCGAGTAACTGGGCTTTGGGAGGAGCGTCTCTTTCAACGCATCTAGCTCTGACCGGAATTGTTCTAGCGAAATCGCATTTTTCTGATTTGACACCACGTGTTGGTGTTTCAGTTCAACTAACGACTTTTGTACCTCATTGTACTGTTTGAGGAGCACAGAAACGTCTACATCACCCACAGAGATTACCGGTATTCTATGGAAGTTACTAACGCAGAAGGTAATATTGTTCTCATTATCCCGGAGGGTTGACACTTTATTTATAATATCTTTTAGGATATTCTCGTTTCTAGAATTACCTCTACGAGTTGGGACGGTAGCACTGAACAGGGTGTTTAACTGTACTCTCGCATGTTCTATTTCTTCCGAATCATAGAAATCATGACAAACAGATACGAGAAGGTATGACCTAATATGATTTACTTTGTCAAATATAAAACATAACAAAGGATTTTCTACAAGAACACGACTTTCAGCAGACGATCCCATTGTACCTGTATCGATGGAGAAGCAGGCTTGCGGGGGAGCGTAGATGGTAAGGGTGGTTGGGTGGAGATGGAGGGAACGCCGATAGGGGTCCCACTTCTAGTCCCTTTAAATAATGCTCCAGATACCACCGGTTCGATGCTCAGGCATCTCTTCACATTAATTATGTAACTATTACTAACTATGACATATAAAAGTATATACGCCGAGATACCACCAGCTCCATGCACAATCATCCTTTCACATTAATTATCACTATTAATTATCACTATTAACCACTATAACATGCTAAGTATATACGCGGGATCACTGTGAATTCATGAACATAATGATATCTAAATTTTCCGTGGAAACAGTAAAAAACCTTTACTATGTAACGAAAGACGAGCAGCCTACCCGTGACGCATCCTCTCTCTCTCTCTCTCTCTCTCTCTCTCTCTCTCTCTCTCTATATATATATATATATATATATTTTTTTTTTTTTTTTTGGCCCCTCCCTTTTTTCTTAGCTAAATAATAGGCCATGGGGCTGAAATGTCTTTTGGACCGTAAGTTTGAACTTTCTGCGCTTCACATAACCGATTTTTCCAGTTTAAATCTCCCCTCCTTGTATAAAACCGCTTTTAAACGCCCTTGTATAAAACCGATCGTTAACGCAGTTTCGAAAATGGCGTCTGACAGTGTTGTGCATCGTAAACACAGAGCTGTTATCGAGTTCTTAACCGCAGAGAAGGAAACAGTTGGAAATATTCACAAACGTCCACAAAACGTTTACGGAGATGCTGTTGTTGATCGAAGCACAGTTGGACGCTGGTCTAAACGTGTGAGATCATCGGAGAGAGGGAGAGCCAGCCTCGATGATGAGCCAAGCAGCGGTCGTCCGGCATCGTCTGTGACATCTCAATGTGCAACGTGCTAACAGCATCATTCGATGAAATCAGCGCGTCACATACAAGGAGTTATCACTGGAGGTAGGAATTAGTGAAGGAAGATGTGAATACGATAATTCAGCAACTGGGATACTGAAAAGTTTTTCACGGTTTGTTCCTCGTGAACTGACTGAACATCACAAAGCCCAAAGAAAAGAAATTGCTTCTGAGTCGTTGGTTCGATACGAGACAGAAGGGGATGGCTTCCTTTCATGAATTGTGACTGGGGATGAGACTTAGGTACACCACTTTGAACCTGAAACAAAACGCCAATCCATGGAGTGGCATCACGCACACTCCCCACGCAAGAAAAAGTTCAAAATGGCTCCCTCTGCAAGAAAGGTTATGTCCACCATCTTCTGGGACATGAAAGTGGTGATTCTGGTGGACATTATGAAGAAAGGACAAACAATCAACTCAGAGGCATATATTGCTACCCTATAGAGACTCCAGAGACGTATAAAGCGAGTTCGACCGGAGAGAAAACTGGAAGACGTCCTTCTTTTGCACGATAACGCAAGACCACACAACAGTTTGCAAGCAAGAGAGGCTATCACAAAAATGCGCTTCATTGTGTCACCCCACCCTCCATACAGCCCGGATCTGGCACCTTCAGCCTTCCATTTGTTTGGGCCAATGAAGGATGCTATTCGTGGAAGAAAGTTTCAAAGTGACGATGAGGTTGTTGAGGTTAAGAGGTGGCTCCAGCGGAACCCAGTGGACTTCTACCAGCAAGGAATAAAGGCCCTTGTTTCGAGGTGGAGGAAAGCCGTAGAAAAGGATAGAAACTATGTGGAAAATAAAAACTTGTAAAAAAGGTATGTAACACTTGTTTACAAAATTTCTGGAACTTACAAGGAAACTTGGAAAGAAAAAAAAAAGGCTGGGGCAAAATATATTGAGTGGCTCTCATATATATATATATATATATATATATATATATATATATATATATATATATATATATATATATATATATATATATTAGGGTTGTTCTATTTTGCGACTTTTAATTATTATGACTGCGCCCCCGGATATTGTGCGAACAGCCATAAAAACAAATCACGTGAAGTTTGAGAGCAATCGGATAATTTTTAAAACCTCCCCCGGACATTTTTGTATTCTCCCCCCTGTAAACTCAGTGAACTTTTGGGTTGCTTCTTCGATTGCTCCGCCTCCTAATTGGTTCGGTTTTAGTAAATAATATTATGCAGTAACTCAGTTATTGCCATCCTAGCGTCGGTGTCGGTTGTGCAGCTATTTTAGTTTCGTCTTGCCTTATAGGCCGAGAAGCCAAGCCTCCAAGGTATTGATTTCTCAAATAAATTGTAGAAAAGTAAACTTGTAGAAGACAATGTTAGTTTGCTAGCGAGGAAATCATATTTTAATTTTATATCATTTCATTTTAATTCATTATTTAAATCTATATCATTAATTTATATTAATCGTTATATTTCTTGTTATAAGGTGTCTATTTTTCTAGTAAGTTTTAAAAATTTTCCCTTCACTGACTTGAAATCATGTCATCGACTGCAACTGTTAAGCGTACGACACGGAAGTCAACCAAGGTGTTTCTGGTAGGCCACCCATCTAAGTCCTTGACCGGCTCAAAGCTGCCGTCGAAAGGAAAGGTCCTGCGCCGCTTCTTCCATGTGCACGTCATCGGCATACAAACAATACGGAAGGCGGCTGATATCGTCATCAACGAAGTCCGCGAGTTTTGGAAACCGGCCGGATCCCGACCTCCGTTCATCATCGTTGCGCCCAGAAGCTCATCAAGTTGCACGAGGAGTGGAAGAACCTGATGCGCAAGAAAACGCAGGCGACCACGCCGTTCTTCGTGAACAAGCGGAACGCCTGGACGCGCGGTCTCAACAATCTATTCGACATCGCCCACGGGAACGCGCTGAAGATGCTCGTCATTCAGGAGGACAAGGCGTTTCTCCTGGCCCAACGCGAGTACGGTCGGCGTGGGGCGATGCTCGGCGGCGTCCGCCTCCTCACCGAGTGTGAGGTGGGACAGGCGCATCGCAGAGGATCGCGCGCGCCAGGAGAAGGAGGCAGAACGGAAGCGCCCTGAGGTGGAATTGACCAAACTCAAACTGGATTCCAGCTCCAGCGAGGGCTGCCCACGGCGCCCTCAGCAAAGCAACGACGCCCACGCCCAGCCGTCGACATCCAGCGCCGCAGGCCCGTCCCCGCCGAAACGCCGCGGGCGACAGCAGGTCATCACACCGAAGGTAGCCACCGCGCTCGACCGCACGCACATCACAGACAACAAGGCAGTCCACGTCGTGACGACGATTGCCGAGAGTCTTGGGCACAATGTTGCGGGACTCACCGTCAACCGGTCGTCGTTCTACCACTCGCGCATCAAGCACCACAAGGAAGCCGCCGCCGTCATCAAGCGGGCATTTGCCCCCGACACCCCGCTCATCGTACACAGGGACGGGAAGCTGGTGGCCGACATGATGAGAGGTGCGGACAACATCGAACGGCTGCCCGTCCTTGTCTCCGGCGAAGGAGTCGCCAAGCTCCTCGCTGTCCCAAAGCTCGCCACCGGCACTGGTCAAGCAATGGCGGACGCTGTTGTCGAGGCGCTGGAGGACTGGGGCATCGCAAACCGCGTCGCCGGCCTGAGCTTCGATACGACGGCGTCCAACACCGGCGCGCGCGCGGGCGCCTGCGTGCTCATCGAACAGAAGCTGGGCAAGGATCTGTTCAACCTTGCCTGCCGCCACCACATGCTCGAACTCGTCGCCGCCAAGGCGTTCAGCGAGTGTTTTCGTTCCTCCTCCGGTCCCAACGTCCAGCTCTTCAAGCTATTCAAGGAACGGTGGGATTCCATCAACACCGAGCGTCACCTGGTTATCGACGACGAGGAGGCCACGGCGGCGCTCATGTACGCGCGTGACGACCTCATCGCCTGCTACCATTTCCACCTCCCCCAACAGCAGCCGCGCGATGACTACCGCGAGCTCTTGGAGCTGTCCATTATCGTCCTCGGCGGCGTGCCCACGCGCGGCATCCGTTTCATGCGCCCAGGTGCCCTCCACCGCGCGCGCTGGATGGAGAAGGCCATTTATTGCCTCAAGATGTTCTTGCTCCGCGAACAGTTAGTCCTCACCGCGCGGGAGCGGACCGGCCTCAGGCGATTCATCAACTCCGCCCTCGCCCTCTACGTCCCGGCTTGGTTCGCTTCACTGAACCCCGCCGCCGCCCCGGCGAACGACCTTGCCCTCCTCCAGGACCTCGTCGGCTACGAGATCAAGGCGCTCACCAAGGTTCTGGCCGACGGCTTCGCGCGCCGGCACCTGTGGTATCTGAGCGAGTCACTCGTGTCACTCGCCTTCTTCGACGGCAACACATCTGCGGAGAGAAAGAGGATGATGGTGAAGGCGCTCGAAGAGCAGGAGAGCTCGGACAGCCCCCGAAGCGCGTCGTCGTCGAGCCGAAGCCAGCTGTGGTGAACGGCAAGACCCTCGCGGATTTCGTCACCCAGTCATTGAGGCTCTTGTACCACGTGATAGGCATCGACGGCGCCTTCCTGTCCTCCGACCCAGCGGAGTGGCCCAGTGACCGAAGGTATGCCGCCGCCGCACGGAGGATGGCGAGTCTCCGCGTCACTAACGACTTCGCCGAGCGCGGCGTCGCTATGATGCAGGACTACAACTTGGCACTGACAAAGGACGAGGACCAGCGTCAATTCCTCCTCCAGGTCGTCGAGGCGCATCGCCAGCGCTACCCTGACCCCCGCAAGTTCACCGTGTCTTCTGCAAAGTAGGCAACAATGAGTGAGAGATGGGCGCCCATGAGACCCCCTCATTGAGGAGCTAGTACTCGAGTAGAGGGGGACCTAGTATACAATTTAACTACAAAGTACTGACATGCCGAAGATATCAGTTCCATCCAACGGCATTCCACAAGGACAATTTTCAAAAACGTACAACACTATCCTATGATTCACCCGGGGGAGAATGCAAAAGTACCCGGGGGAAGTAGCAAAAATTATGCGATCGCTCTCAAACTTTACAGGATTAGTTTTTATAGCTATTCGCACAATATCCGAGGGTGCATTCATAAAAATCGCAAAATTTTAAATTTAAGCCCAAATAAGAACAACCCATATATATACTCTATATATAATTGCTAGTTTAAGTTGGCTAAACAGAACAGTTTATATATATATTACACACAGACCATGCATGGAACAGGAACTCTTCTGGGAAAATTAAATCCACTGTAGTTCGAATAAGTAATGGTAAATGACAAATATTGGTACAGGGTGTCCGAGAATTATCTGTACAAGTTTTGGCTGTTATTAAAAGTCAACCATGAAGTGTAGAAATTCCAGTGTTGTCCCATTTTACAGAGAATCTCATTAAGTTTTTTCTGATACCAAGTTTTGACAAGTTTTTTAGAAATTCCAGTGTGTCCGAAAATTATCTGTACAATTTCATCTTTTAATAAAATTCTTGATAACACACGTAAAATTCTTAACAAGATTATTTAGAATCTGTATTTTCAAAAGTTTCTTTTATTAAAGTAACGTTGTTACAAACATTCGATATGTGCACCATCAGTGATTCGCAAAACATCCAATCGATAATCCAAATGTTGCCATGTCCGCTGCAGCATATCCACATCAATTCGCTCAATAGCAGCTGTGATTCTTGCTTTTAAATCATCAATGTCTGTCACCCGCGTACAAAAAAGAAAAAACTTGTCAAAACTTGTTATCAGAAAAAACTTAATGAGTTTCTCTGTAAAATGGGACAAACTGGAATTTCTACACTTCATGGTTGACTTTTAATAACAGCCAAAAATTGTACACATAATTCTCGGACACCCGGTACTGATTCGAACTATAGTGGATTTAATTTTCCCCAGAAGAGTTCCTTGTTCCATGCACGGTCTGTGTGTAACATAAAAGATCTCAGGGGACCATTCTGAGTTCAATCCCATATATATATATATATATATACATTTTAACTGCAAACAACACACAGTATAATTAATGTAAAGAACGATGCTTGTGTAGAAGAGTTTCGCACAAGATGAGGAGGGAGAACGAGCAAATGAAAAATGAGGTACCTCCCAGGAATCGAACCCGGGATCATCCAATTGCCGGTCGGATATGTTAACCACTACACCAAGGACCCCGATTAGTCAACACTCGTAATTCTCCTACATACAAGCGGAATCAAATACCATTGTGCGGAACACTCTTCTACACAAGCGTCGTTCTTTACATTAATTATACTGTGTGTTGTTTGCAGTTAAAATGTATATATGTAGTATGTACGGCATGCGAAGGTGCCCCTCAGGGCATTCGATTCCGCTCGTATGTAGGAGAATTACGAGTGTTTACTAATCGGGGTCCTTGGTGTAGTGGTTAACATATCCGACCGGCAATTGGATGATTCCGGGTTCGATTCCTGGGAGGTACCTCATTTTTCATTTGCTCGTTCTCCCTCCTCATCTTGTGCGGAACACTCTTCTACACAAGCGTCGTTCTTTACATTAATTATACTGTGTGTTGTTTGCAGTTAAAATGTATATATGTACGGCATGAGAAGGTGCCCCCTCAGGGCATTTGATTCCGCTCGTATGTAGGAGAATTACGAGTGTTGACTAATCGGGGACCTTGGTGTAGTGGTTAACATATCCGACCGGCAATTGGATGATCCCGGGTTCGATTCCTGGGAGATACCTCATTTTCCATTTGCTCGTTCTCCCTCCTCATCTTGTGTGGAACACTCTTCTACACAAGCGTCGTTCTTTACACATATATATACACATATATATATATATATATATACATACTGTGGTGTGTGTATATATATATATAAAATAAGTAAGATCGAAAGATCTTGAAACCCTACAAACAGCACAAAAACAAAGACTCCTACAAGGTTCAACTTGCGAAATTTAGGTAAGCGGCGTACACATTACTTGACATTGCTGCATGTAAGTGGTAGGGTAGATGCTGTTTGTTACTGTCCTCAAAAACGAAAGGTACCAAAGGATGAGAAAACATTTCTTAATGATCAACGCTCTGAAAGAAAAATGGCTATGCGCAGGTATTGATATAAATAAAACTTAGCAGCTTCAGAAAAGCATAAAATGCAAAGAACGGAGGGATGAAAGGATCTGTAAAGTTTCAAGAACAACAGCTAATTCAGGAGATGCCTTGGAATAGAATATGTCCGAATGAAGCTCAGGAGAAAATGGAGAAGCCGCTTCAATTTCCGTTAATACAGTAATTCAAAATGTGTCATAGACTGATCCTGCAATTGCTCTACCATCTACTTCCAACCCTAGTGGCAGTGGTGACGCTTGCATTAGAGTTAGTTTCCCAACACAAGCAAGAGAAGCCGATAAGTACAATGTTTCAAATCGGAGTACTGCTTCACTGGCGTCAGCTATTTTGAAGGACCTGGGTATTATTAAATAAGTTGGCAAAAGTATGATTAAAATTATTGATAAAAATAAAATAAGACGAGAGAGGAAGAAAACAGAAACAAACTATCAATTAGACGCGAGTCAGACACCGTCAAGGCTTGTATTTTGATGCGAGGAAAGATAAAACTACAGTAGATGTAAAAAGAGGAAACAAGTATTATGCAGATAGTATGATATTACTAAAGAACATATCTCCTATGTCAAAGAGCCAAATTCAGTATAGCTCGGATACATCACTGTTTCATCGGATACAGCAAGAACTATCTAAGCTGAAAAACATGCTGGGTAGAGAACAACTGGTCGTAAAGGATTCTTTTGTAGCTGTTGGGTGTGACGGCACTAACGTATACACGTGTCAAAGCTGCAGCTATTCGCCTTCTTCAACTCCATTTAAAACGACCACTTCAATGGTTAGTTTGTTTGCTGCATCCCAATAAGTTGCTACTACGGTACCTGATCCATCCTCTTGATGGTGTAAAGCATGGACTCAAGGCATTCTGTGGTCCAATAGGCAAAAAACTTTTCAAGTACGGGAAGTTGCCAGTGATTCAGTTCCGACCAATTAAGTTTGACGAACCATTACTAAATGTAGACAAGCCAAAGGATCTTAGCAAAGATCAAAAGTACCTATACCAGATGTATCATCAGAACAATGTCCAGTGGAACTGACAACGTAATCCTGGCCCAATGTCATATTCTCGATGGCTAACAACAGCAAACAGGATTCTTTGCCTGTACAGTACAGTATATAGGTACCAAAGATCCATCACAGAATATTCAAACGTTAGCAACCTATGTGACAATTCTCTACGCGCCTCTGTGGTTCAGTATCAAAACTGCTCGATCTTGCAACAATAGAGCAAGGCATTTGTTTCTGTTGGTGAAATGTTCTCGCTATATTCAAGGAAAAGGGCGAAAAATTATTTATGCTGTGATTAAGCACAGCTCATTTTTTGCCCATCCAAAAATCTTGCTGCTAGCAACGCTTACTAATGAGCGAAATAACATCCAAGAGTTAACAATATGTAGAATTCAAGCAGCTCCATCTCAGTGACGGCAGCGTGCTTCAAATAACACCAGGCAGTTCCGGGTTCCGAAGACTAACTTCAGTGCATGCGATTACATGGACCTCATAGACTGGAATAGTCTTGAGAGAACAGAGCCGCTGCACACATCATACATCGACGATGATGAACTCCAGTCATTCCTCATCAAAAATGGTACTCATCCCTCGGCTTTCAAATTCGAGATGCCATGCCATACACAAACTGTAGAGAGATGTGTCAAGTTGGTGACAGAAGCATCATCTGTGTGGATCTTTGAGAATAGATGACTTCATCAAGTGAAAACGAGAATCACAAAAGATCATGGGGGTTCTGGGTTCAGAAAAGGACTATAAGTTGCTATAGTAATTGAGTAAATGTGTCCAATGGTAAGGTGGTTGGGTGGGCACTGGTGGAACTTGACATGCATCCACCTCCTCGTGGTGAGTTCTGGGTGATTCGAGAGTTAGAATCTCGTTTCAGTTGAGAGTTGTATAATAAAATAATACCATAAAAATATACCTACATATTTCCACTCACTGCTAAAAATCAAATGACCTGACATAAGTTAAAAGCTTTGTTGGAAGTCGGTAGTTCACCTTCTGGTTAGGTGGCTCGTGTCATCTCTTACACAAAAAGTATGCGGGTGGCAGTTGAAGATGAAGTCGGAGGAAATTGATATTGTTATATGTTTCTACTTATAACTAGACAACCAAAGCACGCTCTGCCGACATCAAATTTGAGAGAAAAAAATTCCAAGACTAATTCATCTTCAGGATGAATTATAAACTAAGAAGTCTCCGGTGGCATCTGAAAATAAGGTCGTTAGATTTCCTTACCTCAATCAAAAGGCAACTATCGCATATCCTTCCAATATCAGGTTTGAAAAAAAATAATATAAGATACTAGGTTTAAACAACCAATCGTTTTGCAAAGTATAGAGCTAACTGTGAACCCATGTTTATAAAAATAGGATGTGAACATTTGAATGTAATTTATACAATTAAATTTACCCTGCTGATGACGCCTGATTCATTTTAACCAAAAGAAATTTGACTTTAACTTAAATGCTGTCACACCATATTGCAAAAGTATATAGACCTACTTAGGTTGGACTTATTGTTGTGAAAGTATCATTGTAACGTGTTAAAAAGAAATGTAAAGGAGGTACTGTCAGATTTCTAGGCATAGGCTTAAAGAAATATCAAAACGCAAGCTTCTCCTCAGCGGAACTTTCATACGTAGAAGTGGTTGGGTGACATGATGTATACTATTTAAGTTTCATTATTGCATCAGCTTTTATATAGGAGTTAAAGCTTTCTGGGTACCCTAGCCACTTCACCAGATACATCTTTGTCTTCCCTGTACCTTTGCTTCCTAAAATTTTCTCAATTTTAAACACCTGTTTTCTAAAATTAAATGTTACCTTTTGTACCTCCTTACCATAAAAACTGCCCTCAATCTTTTCGACATTCAGATCCGTAACAGTACAGTACCACCTTGTCTTTAGGCTACATTGCTCTAACTTTAAAAAATTTCCTGAGTTCATCCATGCTCAACTCCTTTCGTGATTTTATTCCCTGGTAGCGATAGTCTTACATAATCAGCGATTTTCAAAAGTTCTGCCAATGGCGTTGCTCGGCGTCTATCTTTTATCACCCCAGGTTCTGTATGCGTATCGCTTTTTAAAACTTCATTAGGCGATGTACCAAACATACGATGGTGTGATTGGTTGCAGAATGAAGCCAACTATTCTAGAATTCCTATGTATCAGTACGTATTTTTATGCGTAAAATAACGATGCATGAGCTCCTTAATAGTGCGCTGTGCTCTTTTGGCTAAAGAAGCCTTATGCACAGAATTGGATGTTAAATTCCGCCAACATATTCTGAAAAGTTCGACTAATAAATTATTCCCCTAAACCTGAACAGAAATAACCTGGAATCTTGTTTTCCTTTAGCATCATTGCTTCTGTAGCTTTAGCAATTGTCTCAGGCGACTTATTTTTGAGAGGAATAAGCCACAAGTGTCTAGAGAACACAGCGATTATAAATACTGTGGAATGTATCGGTATCCGTTATTATACACCGAATACCTCTGCATGTCGGTCAAATAAGCTTGCCAAATAGAATCAATGGAGGCGGCTTTTATTTTAGCAATTTTAAACCTCC
The DNA here is from genome assembly GCA_023014485.1 of Bathynomus jamesi. Lineage (NCBI taxonomy): Eukaryota > Metazoa > Arthropoda > Malacostraca > Isopoda > Cirolanidae > Bathynomus > Bathynomus jamesi. Next base: position 899,614 of record JAJOZX010000408.1, on the reverse strand, counting down.
TTCTCACAGGTTTCTGAAGTGTATAGTTATCCTGTTCTCGCAAAAAACCTCTCAACACCCTTTTTCTCTAAACCCTCAGTATAGATCCCTCTGTAGAATCTGTCAACACCGCCGTAAGAAGCTGGTGGAGAAATATCGTAATAATGTTTTCTTAATACGTCAGCCATTTGCGCGCTGTAATTGCACGGGGGTAGGGCTGCACGCTGGTGAACCTCTTTTTCTTCTCCTCCAGAAGTTTTGTTCTCGTGGATGACAGTTTTCTCGGTTGTGGGGTATCTGTCGGGTTTCCCAACTCTTTTATTCTGTTTTGGTTGCCTATCAACGGTTTTGGTATATTTATCTGTTGTAACCTCGACTTAATCTGGCTCCAGGATGGCGGAGAAGGTCAACCCCACCTTCTAACCAAATCTTGAACGATATTAATAATATTCGGACGGTCGGACCCTCAACCTTTCCACCTACAGCAATAACCACCAGTATCCGACCATTGTATAATTGGGTCGTTACTCAATAGGTTAAAAAGGTTTAGGCCTTTACACTTCAATGTAAGAGGTAGATTATTTTTAATACATGTTCGAGATGTTGTGGGTCACCCTGCCGATCACTGACTGATCCCCTCCAGCCTTACCATGTTCAGCATCACCCCGATGTTTGATAACTACGGGAAACTCCACAGTTTCTTATAATCTTCGTACTCTTGAAGAAATTTCTGAAGAGCTTCTTGGTATAAAATTCTTTTCTCATCAGGGTGCATTTCGGTGTTTAGCAGATTCAGCAATTCACTTTCCATTCTTTTAAGACTGGTTTTACTGGGTTATAGAACTGATTCTTGGTTCTTTGTATTTTGTGGTGAAACCTACACTTCGTCCGGAACTACCACTACTTTCTTTATCATATCAAGCTGGATAATAAAAGTCTCAAAACTGAGAACAGGATAGGAAGGAACGAACCACCTTTTTGTACAATAAGTCGTTTCTTCTTTTACACATTTTGCCTTTTACAAGCGAGGATCCATATTATGTTCTTGTAACAACATAAGCGAGTTTTCTGCGAGGGTGCCACCGGTACATTGCATTTTACAACATTAAGACCGATTTCACACATACATTTTAAAAAGTCGGAGTCCACATTTCTGACAAATAGACGTCGTAGAGTGTGAGGTAGAAATTGGGAGATTTTTATAAATTCGCAATATTTCTTTAGCCGTTTCGTCATTCTGGAATATACACTGTCTCAGCCTCGTCTCGAAATACACACTCTAAATGTGTTTCGAGGGTGAAGGTCGCAGAGCAAATGCTCGTAACGTCGACTCGTTGCTTCTTTATAAACCTCCAAAATTTCCTTACGCTGATTTGGGAACATTTGGCTAGCTAATATCCCAATTTGCGATACATCTCGGCGCGTAGCAAATAAGACGAGGTATTGTGTGCTTCATAAAACATCGTGCATATACTTGTTCTTGAAAAACAGATTCTGATTGATAAGGAACACGTTTATGTTAAGATGATAGGAGAACACTGTAAACGTTTCGACGAAAGTTTTATTCATCTCTAACATGAGATCGTCAATTGCAATAACTGTATGTCCATCTCTCTTCATCGAACTAACGTCGTAAATACCTTTGTGAAAAAAGACGAGGTCTTTGTAATCGATGAAAATAGCTTGGTATGTCGAATAGCACCATCTAACTTTGTGTACAGGCTCTGAGAACGGGGCGTCTTTATCTTTAGTTATTTTAAGTATAAACACGGTTTTACCACATCCTGTGGGACCGATTATAATGCACGTAGGAGGACTCGTGAATCTGAATTTTTCTAGAGATTTCATCTCTTACATAGCACTCTCTTAAACGCTACCTTCACCAAATATAAAAAACTTTATGAACCACTCCTTATATTTGCACACCTTATTTGCTTCTTCTTCAGAACCGTGAATGATGTTGCCACCGACATTGAACAGCAGCAGGGGCCTGTCTTGGATGTTGACGATGAAGATGATGCTATTGTAGTTACTGATGTAACAGACTGTGTTCCTTACATTAGCGTATCAACCTACAATGACACATCCGTTAGCGTTCCGGAACCCTGCATTCCGTCTCCATCAGCAGCAACAACCCCCCTAATTCGAAAAAATTGGGAAACGAGGATGATAGCCACAGCAAAGAAACGCCCTTTATGTCAGGTATGCCTCGTAAACGTGTAAAATTCTTCCCGAACGCGCCGTGTGTTTCACCCTCAATAAGTTCTGAAAATGTAGCGGAGCCTCAACCCTCCACGTCCTACGCTACACCATCAACAGTAGCATCAACTTCAAATAAAGATGGTCATATTTCTTCCTGTTCAGTACCCCCTTCCGCTGTACGCACCACTTCGTCATCATTATGAACACCATTACCTCGACCTGAAGACGGGTGGTATCAATTGCGCTGGTACGCAATGTTGCCACCACCCCCATGTTGGTGCGAAACCGATACACCATTAGGATTGATCCACAAATTGAGTATAACAGTGGAGTTGAACACGTGCTGCGCCGCATAGTTGAGCGTATTGTGGCGTACGCTCTTCAGAGCAACGAGGGGCCACAGGCAAGTCTAAGACGTGCTCTTAGCTTCGAGTCAAATGATGGAGATGAAGACGTCTTTTCAGTAGTAATACTCTATAGGTGTCCAATGGCGGAAGATATTGACTATATTTTGGAAAGAATCGCGAAAGCTTCTCAGAGCGGGACAAGGATAAACTTGGAGAATTTATGATGGATCTAGATTATGTTTTTCCGTGTTGTGGGCCATGATGCTACGCCTTATACGCTTAACTTTAACAGCTACCAAATATACAAAAAAGCATACCATTCTCGGTCGAGGTTGTGGTTTTATGGCGGTTGTACTCGCGTACATGTTTACCGTATTAAATACTCCAGCCCCAAAAATATAAATAACTAAGGCTGTGTAGCGCGCACGGAAAGTTACTACAGACTGTAGACTTGATTTTAACTGTGATATGAGTCCTGAAGAGTTGAGAAAGATAGAGCGTGGAATGGGAGTGCGTATAGTTATATTTGGCTTGGATTAGGGATGAAAAATAACCGAAAAGTGTAAAGCCGATTTTCACCGTCGCTATATTCTTAAAGCCGGTTTTTACTGGTTTTCACCGATGGGATTCTGTATGTTTCTTAGGGAGGTAAATTATCAAAATATTAAACAGAAATAAGGTTTTAATTGATTCAATCAAGTATTTGTAACATTTGAATTAAAAAGTTTATTATCGAACTTGATTTTTTAAATAACACGAGAAAACAAAGAGCATTAAGTGTCTGATCTGACATTCTTGATCGAATCTTTGTGACGAATAAACCAGCAGCTGAAAACACTCTCTCGGACTCTACGCTGGTGGCTTTTATTGTAAGCAAAGCCTCGTACATTCGATCCAAATTTTCGCTTCTATTCAGTGCATTTGGTACGATTGGTCCAGTGACGATTGGTCCAATGACGATTGGTCCAACTGGTAGCGTATACAACGACGAGTATAGCTTAAAACCAATAGTTTACGTGGAAATGTTGGGGGTTCGACTTACAACATTACTGTGTTAGATTTCATAAGAGTCGCATCTCTTTTCCCTTTACAACTACTTTTGTGAAACCCATGGAGCGGCGTGTGTGCGAAATAGTGTTATCCGAAAGAGGAAAGGAAAAACCCTATGCACCGTAATGTAGAGGTACGTGTTCTATACGGGGGCTCCGCCCCCGGTCCCCCGAGACCTAAATTATACAATGAGATAAGTGTGTGGAGGAACTGTACCAACCATGCCTGGGCAGCCGGAACAAGGAACAAACTAATGTAAAGGGTAAGTACATTATAAACAGTTTTCATTTAGTACATACCAATAAAACCTTTAAAAGCAATATAATAAGTTTGTTTCAAATAAAAAGAAGGATTAGTATTATTATACTTCTGTACACCACCAGTATTTCCAAATATTAAATCGCCATAATTAACAAATCTATCTGTAGTAGAAAACCAAGGTTGTCTCTTGCTAAAAATATTAGCATTACCACCATAGGCTTTAATCTGATACTGAATACCTGATACTGCATTTTTCTCTTAGTTAATAAGTATGCTTTATGCTTTTAGTTTAATATGTAGCTTTTAGCTATAGTGTGTTTTATAAATAACAAAGTAATATGTAGCTTTTAGCTATAGTATGTTTTATAAATAAACAAAGTAATTTCAAATAATTATTATATCAATTTCTGTAAATAAAGTTTTTTTCTAAGTTTCATTTAACTTCATTTCATTTAACGCCCGATTGGACGAATCGTCGTTGGAAAAATGGTCCCTTGGACGAATTGTCTGATTGGACCAATTGGCGTTGGACAAATCGTCAGGGGACCAATTGTCATTGGACCAATTGTCTGGGACCGATTCAAAGTAGCTTCAAAATATTTGAATTCATTGTTTACGTCAAAGGTCTCAGAAGAATCTTTCTTGGGTTTCATTTTCAGTTTGTTCATCTCACACATGTACATGTACTCGTTCATAAGTTGGTCGTCATCATTTACTTCACGACCTGAGCTGCATTGTGAATCTTCGAGTTTCGAAGCAATTGATTGGACTTGGTCGTCTGTTTCTGAAATCTGGCAAGCTTCTGGAAAAAGCCTCTTAAATGTATGATCCGCATACTTCTTAAGTGCTTGTCTTGAAGGAAAGAGGAACAGTGCTGATGATTCATTTTTCAAGACCTCGGGATTGTGGAGAAAACTTAGCAAGGCGACAGCTTCTTTTTGTCTTCTCGATGAGTAGCGATCAACGAGACACTGACGTAGCTCAAAAGCTAAAGGATTGTTTTTGCTTTCAAATTTATCCAAAATGAACTTCATGGAAGATTCAGCTTTGAGCAAATTTGTATCTTCGGAACAGAGTCCCTTCAAAACAATTTCCAGTGAACGAAGCGTGTCAAAGAGGCTCTTTAGAGCATTCCATTCTCCATCTGAAATCGTCTCTGTTGAGCGTATCACTCTGAGGGCCTTTGGAATGCAATTTTTTAGTTTCAAAAATCTTTCTATCATGGCCAAAAGACTGTTCCACCTCGTTCTACACTCAAGGATAAGCTTCATTTCCTTTCCATTAAATTCATCTTTGACAAAATCCTGCAACTCTCATTTTTCAAAGGAGACTCGAAATATGCGGCAGATTTTTCTCACCTTATTTACTACTTTTAAGTAATCTTCTCGAAGAACAATTACGTCATCTATGTCGGACTAAAAAATTGTATCAGTGCATAAAATTTCACACTCATCTTCGCTTAATTCATGTGCAGAGTGTTCATCTTCTTCGATGGCTTCATCTTCAGGGGTAGGGTCACTTTCCCCTTCAACTGAATTTTCAGCAGTTTTTTAATATAAGATATCCGAAACCGCGAGATGTACAGCATGTGCAATGCATTGCTGGTGATCAGGTACTATTTCTCTTCCAAATTTGACCATTACTGAGGCACCGTCGGTGGTGCAACCCACGATATGCTTATCTAGGTCCAAGCCAAAGTCTTCCAATCTTTTCCTAACGATTGCAATAGTTTTGGTGCTATCGAGAGAACCATTTATTTTCATGAGACCAAGAGACCAATGTTGATTTTCATCATGAACATTAATATTAATATATCTTTGGTTTTGCAAAGATGTATACTCATCCATAGTTAATGAATAGCGGATTCCTTGTCTCACCTGATTCTTGAAGTAGTTGACCAATTCATGTTTCTTTTTCTTATAAAAACTAAGCACCATTTTTCTGACACCATTATGGGAAGTTGGATGAGGCTTGTCGTATTTTATCTTTCTTAGGCTTTCTTGAATGAATTCACTTTAAGCAATTGGTTAGAAACTCAGTCCATCTACACACGCAAGTTTCGAAATTTCCTCTTCTATGGACTTTTTTTGCACAAACTCTTCCGCTGTTCTTTGTTGCTTCAATGGCTGATTAATCTGGTCGATGTTTATGCCATGAATATTTTTCATGTGGGATGATAAACTTGAAGTAGAACCTCCACAACACTTTAAAACTTTGTGACATGTCATACACTCTGCTTCTTCTTTATTCTTACGAGCGAAATGATACCAAGCTATGTTTTTAAACATTTGGAAACGTATGTTTCATAGAAAATGGACCAAAGTGATCGGAGACTTGCGCAAAAATGTGAAAACCGGTTCTTAGCGTCGGTTTCGGTGATGACTAAAAACTTTGATCACCGGTTAAAAACCGGGTTCTCCCGGTTCTTATCGTCGGTTTCGGTGATGATTAAAAATTTTGATCACCGGTTAAAAACCGGTTTTATAAAACCGGGTTCCATCTCTAGCTTGGATGAGGTAGGAGTGCGTATGTTTTTAAAAGTAGTGTAAGAGATCGCACAAATCCTTTACTTATTTTAGGTTTGAAGGGGATATCATACCTTCCCATTCGCAATATAAGAGCTCTTTACGAGAGTTAAGATAAAAGTCGTAAGTATGAAAGACATCACGATTTTTGAAAGGGTTATCTCGAGTTTACGGATGATCTGTTAAAATGTTGTAAGGATTGTCAGATAGTTTGTGATCAGTGTAAAAATCCCAAGTGCTAAAGTCGGTTAGTTGAAGAGGAGAGGAGAGATTGTAATGTATGTAGACGCACATTTTTCAATAATACGTGTTTTGATCTTCATAAATCAAATGCGGCGTGTAAGAAAATAAGAATTTGTGAGTGTGATAGCAAGGGCAGTTTCATACATAGATGTGATGAAATTCACTGCTCTACATGTCATGAGAAATATAAGACGGATGGTGTAAAGCATGTTTGTTATATGACAGACACCAAACCAAACAATAAGCCTTGTATAACTGTGGACTATAACATAGAGACCTGCAAGAACCTCGAGACAAAAGAGCTTATTCCGCACTTAGACAGGCAGCTTAGGACCACATTTTAACAATATGGGGACATGCAGGACAAAAGCATCTTTTTTTTTCCTGACAATTTGTATGGTATAAATTTTTATATTTTTATTGGAACCAAGTAATCTGAGCTTAATGGAGCCTGTTTCAGCCATTTTTGAAAAATGGGTGGACGAAAACCAGGAAAATTCAGTTTTTCGGTTAGAAATAAAGATATTGGTTCTGAGAGGTCAATTACTGTTGTAGAATGTTATAATACTATGCATATTGCTTGGCAGCAGCAACATTCAAACATGTAGAATGAAAAAAAATTTTTTTTGGGGTTTGCAGATTTTTTTTCACATTTGTTATGGTCGGTAAGGATGACAAATTCTGACGAATGCTTCTTTGTATTGCAGACTGTGCCTGAGAACCCTTGCAATTGAACACAATGGACTGGACTATGTGTGTAATATGTCAGCAGACAACCTCTGAAACACTCCGATGCCCCCTTAATGTGTGTCAACACAGGGACAGCTCAGAGGCATACAGAACCTTTCTTGACAATGTCAGTGAATTCAGGCAGTTAGGGAGACTCCCGTTCCCACTCAAGTTTAGTGAGGACATGGACAAGGCCCAGTTTATTCAGCACCGTGCACAGTGGCACAAAACATGTCATGTCAAGTTCAGTGCAGAGAAACTGGAAAGAGCAAAGAAGAGGGAGAGAGCCGGCAGTACTGAGAGTGATGCTGCAGCCAAACGACGTCGACACCGCATGCCCGTGGAGAAGAATAAGTGCATATTCTGCAACAAATGCGATGGGCATCTCCATGACTTTGCAACTCTTCAGGCAGACAGCAACATAAGAACCATGGCCGCAGATCTGCACTAAACATATTTACTGACCAGGATTGAAGGTGGTGACCCTGTTGCCATTGATGCAAAGTATCACCTTGCTTGCTTGACTGGACTGCGAAATCACCATCGTTCCTTTCTGAGGAGAAGCCAAGACTACTCTCAGACTGACATAAAAGAGAAGAAACTGAAAGCCAGAGCTTTTGTTGAACTCATCACACACGTTGAGAACTCTGTAGAGGATGGAACCTTCTGTTTCAAATGCAAAAAACTTCACCTTTTTTTTTTCTACGTGAAGGTCAAAATATGAAAATAAAAACCCACTCTAATAGACAGAGTTTATTTCCACAACAGTTTCGACGCCCACTGGCATCCTCCTCGGGTGGATACAGAAAAACGAATCGTTTTTCTGTATCCACCCGAGGAGGATGCCGGTGGGCGTCGAAACTGTTGTGGAAATAAACTCTGTCTTCTGTTTCAAGTTCACTTCGCCGCGTCAGCTCTAGGAAAATCGCCTGGCCGACTTTGGTATTGGTAGAGAGATCAACAAGGTTCGCTTCAAGGAACAAGTTCTGATGTACTTTTCACAAGCACAAGAGCAAAGTGATGGCAAGAATGTGGTACTTCTCTTCGAACAAGGCATGCAGGAACTGCTCAAGGACACTTTGAAGTCTGACTATGAGGGGGATGCAGTGATTCTGGTGAAAGCTGCCAGAATTGTGCGTGACGATATCTTCCGTTATAAAGGGTTCAACTTCGATGCTTCTTTCCCATCTGGATACCAGCAGGACTCAGTCCCCACAACTCTCAAATCCCTGGTAGCCATGCTTCTGAAAGGAGCCGACCTCAAGGACCAGGATTCTGCAGATTTCCAATCATGCGTCACGGCCTCGCAAATGATCCTGTTTAACTGCAAAAACAGGGCTCCACCCTCTGCAAGAGGTTGACGTGGTCTGGGACACCTATGTATCTAGCAGTATCAAAGAGTCAACCAGGGAGAAACGCGGCAAAGGCATCAGGAGGAAGGTCGCCGATCGAAATAAGGTTTCAGGGAACTGGCCAGATTTCCTGCGTGACGCCACCAATAAGCAAGAGCTGCTTGCATTCCTCTCCAGCAACGTTGCATCCACCGAATGCCCAGAAGGCAAGCAGATCTTCATCACATCTAGCAGCACAGTTGTCAGCAGAGGCATCAGAAACTGCATGCCGAAGTGTGACCATGAGGAAGCAGATACAAGAATACTGATTCACTTGCAAGATGCCATGAAGAGTGGTTTTATCACCTGCTTGGTGCGCACTATGGACACTGACGTAGTCATCATCCTCATCGGCGAATTCCACGCCATCGTCGCCAAATATTCACTTGCAGACATCTGGGTTGCCTTTGGCACTGGCAAGAACTTCATGTACTTACATATCAGTGCCATCTGCCATGCTCTGGGCAAAGACAAGTCCACAGCCCTTCCCCTGTTCCACAGGTTCAAAGGGTGTGACACAACCTCAGCATTCTATGGAAATGGGAAGACGTCAACATGGGAAGCCTGGAATTCCTACCCTGAGGTCACCCAGGCATAATGTAAAATTCTTGGGAATAATCTTTAGGAGAATATTCTCCGAACCAAGAATTTTTGAGAATTTTCTTTTTTAGAACATTTGAGGGGTTTTTCAACTATTCCGATACAACTTAACTTCAGTCCCTGTCAAAATGGAGAAATTCTAAGTCAGAAGTGAATGATAGGATGAGTGAAGAAATAAATAAATTAACTAATGCAAAAAATTTATTGAATCATTGTATAAAGACTGTATTTCAATTCAAAGTACAGTATTTACCAGGGATGGCTGTGATTAAATAAAAATGATTTAATCACCTGATTAAATCAATTGATTTTTTATGAAAAATCATGATTTTTTTTTTTTAATTATATAGAAATTAATAAAAAAACTACCAGAAAAGTACAATTTACACGGGAAATCACAATGCAGACATATAACATTATCAATAAGAACACAATGATCAATAAAAATTTCAAGGGTGTAATCATCATCATTTGTCATTATATAAATTACATCTTCCAAATAACGTTCACAGCCTATACACGCCGTAGCTTAATATCACAAAAGCACGAAATGAACTAAAACAACTCAAAAATACAGCCACGTATTCAAGCGCCATCTACCTATAATGATTTACAATGTTTTAGACACCAATTTATTATGACGTCACATGCAAAATTATCAAAAATTGAACCAAAATCATTGAAAATAAAATCGTGCATAACTTTGTTAATACAAAATTTCCCATCATGAAATTTTGTATGGTGTTACAACTAAATATTATGTAAATGTTAGTGACAGTGAATTTCTTGAGAGTGCGTGCAAATAATAATGCATATTATCCAAAATGGCAAAAAAAGAAATACTTCAAAAAGAACTACCTACCATAAAAAACTCACAAGACAATTATCACAATCACAGTTCACAAGGAAATCACATGTAGATACTTGCTCTTGCTATACACAACCACAACTAACCAAGGAAACAATTTGCCATCCTTTATTTACTATTTTCTCCCAATTCCGGAGTATTCTAGAATGTTCTGGAGTCGTCTAGAATATTCTCACACATTCTAGAATCTTATATCCTAATTCTACTATATAGGAAGATTGGAAAATCCGATGCCTTTTTAGGTGTAATTTCATGTCAAAATTAGGGTCAGTATTGCAAAGGGCCAAATGGAAGCTCCATCCATGTCAGATTTTTTGGTTCCAATAAAAAAGCTGAATATTATGACCTAATAAAGTGTCAGAAAAAAGTTGGTGCTTTTGTCCGGAATGTCCCCTTCATTTTGTTAAGCTACCTGACTAACTTACTCGTAAGTCTATAACGAATGCATGAATGTTGAGTGTAATGAATGCTGTAAAAGTGGTAAACGGGTGTGGAGGTTTCAGAAGCTGCCCAAACTCTTCAGAACGTACAGTATATAAATATTTTCTTGAAGTATAAGGTAGAAGCATCACGATACTCGTTCGGGGTTGAGAACTAGAATAAAAAAACGGCATATATCCAGCGTTACTATGATCGATAAGGAATACAGCTTGAACGGAGCCAAATTGCGCAAAACCCTGACAAGCGCTTTAGTGGTGCAAAGCTGTGCTTAAATAGTCTTTGTGGTAAATTTGCAAAGAAGACATAAAAGGGGAATGTCCATCAAGCTCAAAGTTTTAACAAATTGTGGGACTACGCCAAAGCCGTCGTTAAAGAAGTCATGGAAATCATGAACGTCGTTAACACGTTCATAATAAGTTGCAACACAACAGAGATTTCCACGGGCACATTAGGTGTCACAATCATACCTGTAGCTAGTTTCAAACAGCTTACTCGCGCATCAATCTTGGGGGTAATGCAATCTCTTGGGTGACGTGTCCTGTCCGCGGATACAGAGAGCGTGATATTCGCGGCGAAAGAAGGAGAATTGCAATTTGTTCACCTCTCTCGGTGAACTTCTCGGAGAACTGACTGATGAGGTCAAGGATCTACATATCTACAGAAGCTAAGGCTAACAAAAACCCTAAGATCCACTCTAAGTTTAGCCCGAGAGAAAGAAGATAGTAGGGGATTGAAAGAAGAGAATAGGGAGTTAAAATAAGAGAATAAGGGGTTAAGTAAGAGCAAAACCTATCATTCGTGGGTTAACATTCATTCAGAAAAGGGGAGAGAAAGACTAACCATCATTATCCGTCGGCCACTGCCGACAAGTCGAAAAAATAGTCGAAGAGAATAGGAAAGGGGTGAAAAATGAAAAGAAGTAAAATAAGAACGCTTACAAATCATGCAAACACAGTCTTAACTCAAGGACACACTGTCATACCATGCAAACTACAGACATGCAAGTAAAAATAGTATGAAGGGTATAACAAAAAGTCGGTTAGTTTACGCTACGAGCTACATCTAAGTTCGTGTTAGTCTAATTGTTTTTTTTTAACATAAATTTAACGCTAGCATATCACACGCTGGCATGTCACAAGCTGGCATCAATCGTCAACAGCCTCAAACCTCGACTATCACCACCAGAGCTCCTGTTGCTAATTGTTTTATTATTTTAAACGACGTTAATATTTTTAAAATACCTATCTAAACGGTTTTTAAACATATTGACGCTGGTAGAGTTCACGACGGACGCTGGAAGATTATTCCATTTCTCAATTACTTTAAACATAAAAAAGTTTTTAGCGATGTTAGTAATGAAACGTCTACCACGTAATTTAAATCCGTTATTACGAGTATTACTCTTATCGAAAATGAACAATTTGTCAAAATTTATGTTATCGATTTTATTAACGATTTTGAAAACATTCGAGTGAATGCAAGTCTAACTCTTTAATCCTATCTTCGTAAGACTTGTTACATAGTGATGGAATTAGTTTCATGGCGCGTCGCTGAACCCTTTCCAACCTATCAATATCTTCACGCAAATACGGGCACCAAAACTGAACGGCATATTCTAAGTGAGGCATGACTAGGGACTTGTAAAGGGGCAATATAATATTTTTCGATTTAAATTCGAAATTACGCGCTATGAAGCCTAACATCCTATTAGCTTTTGCACAAGACTCCAGCCACTGCTTCCTAACTTTTAAATCCTTAGATATGCGTGCGCCTAAATCTACTTCCTCTTCAACCCTCGCTAACTGTCTATTAGGACGGAGCGTTTTTACACGTTTTTCGATTTTCGTTTTGTAATAGAGCGGAAAAGTGGCTCTTCCACGTCAAAAGTGAGTGTGTAAAATCTCAGAGATCTGCAATAATATCTTCTGCCTCCGCACGCGCGTTGAAAATCCAAAAAGTGCCCCAAAATATGCATTTTTTCAATATTTTCTTATAGTTTTAATTTTCATCTTACCTTCTTGTAATAGCGAGGAAAAGCATCCTAAAGGTTTATTTTAGATTATTTTTTAAATAGTTTTGTCCTGCGATAATTTCTTCTGCCTCCGCAAACGTTCCAAAATACGGGAAAATTTACATAAATAGCGTATTTTATAATGACGCTATTATGGTTAACTTCGGCCCTACACCACAGTTTATTCGTTACTTAGGATTAAGTAATGCAATTAACAATTCATTATATCATATTTTAGTAATTTAAGAAGTTTATATATTTGAGCAATTAAATAATTTAGGTCCACCATTGCAGTTTACTTTGCATATGCTTGGTTTATTTTTGATGACTTATTATGTAATATGCATGCAGCTCCTCGCTTTTCAATTAATAGAGTGAATGTTTGTTTCTGGATATATAAATATCTACATTCACTCCTCAAAATTTCCCTATTCAGGGAATATTGGCGTTATTTGATGATTTATTTCCCTAAAACAGAGAAAATTCCTTCTACCTGGCAACAGTGCCTGAAGCCTTGTTGAATTTTAGCTTTTCGATATAATGCGCAATCTCACCCTCGTAAACAGTTATTTCATTCAAAATAGTCTCGCTACTAAATGGAACGATATCGTCCACGTCAGGGACATTATTTACGTCTTCTACGGTAAAAACTGTCGCAAAGAAGGTGTTAAAAATACCCGCCATCACCTGAGCGTCGGAAGTCAAAGCGCCGTTAGCGTCCACAAGAGGGTCTATGTTATTTTCTACCGGCTTACGATTATTGACTTAGTCAAAAAAACTTTTTTGGATTATGTTTACTATCCGCAGCTACAAGTATCTCTAAATTACGCTTAGCATTCCTAACAGATATATCTATTAAAGTTAGCTACCGTGCCATTGCTCTTACTAAGTCTATAGGATGAGTATGGAGACAACGCCTATGCCGATTCTTTTGTCTCATCAGGCCCAAAAAATTATGGGTTATGTGGGGGTCGGGGATGAGTTCGAGTACACTGTGAGGACTAAAGGCATCACATTAAACTGTGCAAACCGTGAAGTTTAGAAGATAATAAAGCCGAGGATGCCAATCGACCGCACTTGGTTGGAGGCATTCATAATTTCTGTAGACAGAAGTTGGGGATGATAAAAGTTTGAAGCCTATATTGCTTCTTGTATAGGAGATAGAAAATTTCTCTAAGGATTTACCCGGTATAATAGGGTCCAGTTTTGAACATTCATTTATACGGCCTAGGTATGTCGAAGTTTTCATGTTGGATCAACATCGTACACGAAATTGTATTACCGACTAGCAGCAGCGGTGTCGAAACATATTGCACTTCACATGACCCACCAAATGGTTAGTCCCTTCCCTCCCTCCCTCTTAGTTGAACATCCCACTCCGCTCACTGGCTCACAACCGTTTCAGTGTTTGAACCGACAGGACGCGCGCACCAGAAACTATTTCACAGACTCGATAGGAAACTAATAAAAGATGCTGTTGCAGTTAAGCAGTATCCTGAGCGCTGTATAGTGTATACGACGTGTCCGTATTGAAGTCTGTGCGTGTATTCAAGCGTAATACTGATGTTATTAATTACGTACTTGAAACGAAATGTAGACCATCAAGCTCTGGTAAACGTAATGTTATTTATTTAAGTGTTGAAGAGATGGCTAAATCTTCATAGTGGTTGAGAAGTGGTCTGACGAGAGGCACAAAACACCTCTAGTGATAAGTATAAAAAGAGAACAGAGTAGTGATGTTCCTTCGTACGCCATTATTTGCATGCTGTGCATAAATCGTGATACAAACCAGCCCTGCTTTGATATACGGCTGATGTGGAAGAATACTGCTAACAATTACGCCTTTATCACTACGCGAAACCATTTCATTTTTAACAGATTGGTTGAAGTTAGCGGCTTTCGCAAACTGAAGCCAATATTAGACGCTCGTGCTGCCGACATGGGTTATTTTGACACGGTACATGAATACGCGTACACTGTACTAATCGATGATTTTACCAAGTGTCGCAAGAAACAAGGCGAGAATGGTTTGGAACTGAAAACGTAGACTATTTCGGAGACACAAACCTCTTGAAATATCATGAGCTTTGGTACAACAGGTTAGAGCAGAACAAGCCCGGTCTTGCTTTTACCGTTCATCCAGAAGAATTATATCTTTTGTAAGACAGTTGTCGGTGCGATTTAGAGCTCGTCAATCATCGGTATGAGTTGAGAAGAATTTGCAGTTGAAATGATTAACGAGAAAAGATTGAGCGTGCGCTTGGAAAGAGTTGTCTACAAACTTGGCTTTAAAGAAAATGCAGTACACGATGTCATGTTCGTGCGCACTTTTGACTGTATTCTAGCAAGGTTTAAAAAGCGAGAGAGTTTTACCTACAACTGTAAAGTAGGGACAAAATTTGTCTTAAACGCTCTAAAAGGACTTTATATTAAATACAGATCTCCGCATACTTTAAGTGGTGAAACGTTGTCAAATCGCTTGTACTGTATTGTATTGTACAAAGGAATGACGATGTAAATGTGGATTTAATTATATGCGAATTCACTACCCTATTTAAGAATGGTAGAAAGTGAACTTACAGATTGTATTATTATCATTATTATTATTGTTATTATTATTATTTTCAGTTTATGTCTAATGCAATATATATATATATATATATATATATATATATATATATATATATATATATATATGATTCCCATATATATATATATATATATATATATATATAGCTTAAAAAAACCGGGTATGTAATATTTCTGCTTTTACACCTGTTGTATATACATATATTAATTCGTTTTTACTGCCTGTATTATTATTATTTCATTTCATGACTAAGGCATATATACAATATATATATATATATATATGGTGCTCTTCCAATATGTGCTCTACCGCGAAACTGTGATCTACCATATTCCAACTAATATTCCATATTCCAGGCTAACTAACGAAAATATCACGACTTAACCTAACCAATCGTCAAGGGCGTATAGTTGACCTAACGATTGGTTAGGTTAAGTCATGATATTTTCGTTAGTTAGCCTTATAAGGCTAGTTTCACGGTAGAGCACGTATTGGAATATGGTAGATCACAGTTTCGCGGTAGAGCACATATTGGAAGAGCACCTATATATATATATATATATATATATATATATATATAATATATATATATATATATTAAATCAACTCACTATGTAGATGTGTGTTTTATTTACCTTCACATAGCGTATATAATGAAGCCCAGCTTTATATGCAGGATTATTATAAATTAATAACTAAATAAAAAAAAAATATATATATATATATATTAGTGTGTGTGTGTGTGTGTGTGCGAGACTAAATCAGCCAAAATATACATATATATATATATATATATATCAGGTGGCCCGACATTTAAAATGCAATAACTTCCAAAATATTCATTATACTCATGAATATTATTATTCTCATGAACATTATTATTCTCATCTTATTTATTAACAGAGATAGTCAATATGCCTGCCGTCTTGCTCACAAACAGATTTAACCTTTTCTTCCACATGATAAATTTTCTGACTTCAGTTAAAATTATTTTGTCCCAACAATTAAGTAGCTTTTCTTTTAATTGCAAGTCAGTAAATTTTTCTATTTGACCTTTATAAACCTTTTCTGCGAGAGAGCTCCATATGCAATAGTCCATTGGATTGCAGTCCGGTGACTAAGGTGGCCAGTCATTTTTCCCAATGAAATTGGCCACATTCTGTTGGAGATAGTCCTGGGTGTATTTGCTCGTATGAGCGGTAGCTCCATCTTCCTTGAATATGTAATCATCATCAGGATACAGATGCCGAAACTAGCAAAAGATTTTGTTTCAAAAAATTAACACAAGTTTCTGAGTTCACTTTTTTGTTATTTTCATCAATGAAATGAATATTAGTCCTTTCATTCCATGATATACCATCTAAAACCACGATTCTTTTCGAAAACCGACATGTCTGGTGGTAAAGCCTCGACGGAGGAATACCTCCTTTATGCACACAGTAAACAACATCGTTTTGGTGGTTTCGCGCAATTTCACGGGTCTTTTCCGTTTGACACACATGGTTCGATTTTATTTAAAATTTCTACACAGACGTAGTTTTGCATGCCGATACGAAAATCAGAACCATTTTTTGGAGAAATTAATAATAAAAAGTTACAACCCTTTAAAGTATTTTATTAGACCCGCCCTTCGTGCGGGTCGCGGGTAGCAAAAATTAACCAAACTATCACGACTTAACCTAACCAATCGTCAAGGGCGTACAATTAACCTAAAAAATAAATAAAAAACAATAAATTTTTTTTATTTATTTATAATACTATAAACACCCAGGAATGTCTGTCAGTCAGTCCGTCCCGCTCAGTTTGTCAGTCGGTCACGCTGAGGAACGTTTGTCGGTCACGCTCAGGAACGTTTAGGTTAAGTCGTGATATTGTTTTTTATTTATTGTTTTAGGTTAATTGTACGCCCTTGACGATTGGTTAGGTTAAGTCGTGATAGTTTGGTTAATTTTTGCTACCCGCGACCCGCACGAAGGGCGGGTCTTAGGCTAGTTGTAACTTTTTTATTATTAATTTCTCCAAAAAATGGTTCTGATTTTCGTAATCGGCATGCAAAACTACGTCTGTGTAGAAATTAAAAATAAAATCGAACCATGTGTGTCAAACGGAAAAGATCCAATTTCACCAGTAAAACCCTTTTCATCTGTGAAAATTTTTTTTGACATCACGCGCTAAAAATTTGTGTAGCAACTTTCTACAGCAAGTTTTCCTCTTTTGTCTAACATTGCTGTCACGTCTTGAGATACGGACTCTTTTATATACCTTAAGTTCTATAGCTCTCTGCATTCTTTGAACAGAACTGCGACTAGTCTT
This sequence comes from Bathynomus jamesi, assembly GCA_023014485.1. Classification (NCBI taxonomy): domain Eukaryota; kingdom Metazoa; phylum Arthropoda; class Malacostraca; order Isopoda; family Cirolanidae; genus Bathynomus; species Bathynomus jamesi. Next base: position 882,064 of record JAJOZX010000408.1, on the reverse strand, counting down.
CAAATTTCTTGCAATTTTACGCTGAGACAAGTGTGAGCCCGGGCGATCTTCTTGAGACAAACTAACGGTTTGGACATAGTCAATATTTTCTTGTGTGGAAATACTTTTAGGTCTGCCACTTCTAGATTTCCTTTCAGTTGACCAAGTTTCTTTAAGTTTCTTTATTAATCTATTCATCGATCTTTTATTTCAATTTTTTCCAGGAAATTCCCTCACAATTCTTGTCCCAGTCCATCCTTTCTCTATAAAACATCTATCAATTATCGCCTTGTCACCTTTGCTTAAAACCATAATTAGAGGGATTGAAAACTATTCAAGATTAACAGTAGCCTAAGCACACCATTTGACATTTCTGCAGAAACTAGATTAGCTTAGCCTAACTCCTCCCCAACTTTCGCCATAAGAATAGTTGCCAACTACTACTATATAAACTTTTTGTTTCATAATATTTGTTTATTTGAGTGTACCTTATTGTTTCCTTCATTTTCGAAAAGTATTGCATGTAGAATTCTGAAAATTTTATGGCAGCTTGTCAATAGACTGAATTTATAAGGATTTCAAATTTGTGATTGTACAGTGTATATTTTGAAAGCTATTGCACTTTAAATCTCGGGACGTTTTTTTGTGCCACCCGATATATATATATATATATATATATATATATATATATATATATATATATATATATATATATATATATATATATATCACCCAAACCCGCAGGGAAAAATTATAAAACTGTTTAAAAAGGCTAATTAATTTCGGCCGGTCACAACAAGCCCTTTTCAAAGCCATAAATTAGTTAAAATGTCTGAAAGAGTTATAAACCTTTCGTTCCGCGGAAGAGCTGAAGTTAAAATGACTATGCAAAAAACTTCACTTTTTTACGTGAAGGTCAAAATATGAGAATAAAAACCCACTCTAATAGACAGAGTTTATTTCCACGACAGTTTCGACGCCCACTGGCATCCACCCGAGGAGGATGCCAGTGGGCGTCGAAACTGTCGTGGAAATAAACTCTGTCTATTAGAGTGGGTTTTTATTCTCATAAAATGACTATGTTAAGGCATAATCACGGACAGAGAGATGGTGGCTGTCGTACATCTGGCAGTTGACAAAGGCAAAATATTGCCCACATTTCAAACATTCAAGGTGAGAAATCTTTAAGTAAAAATCAATCCTGTACATCTGGCAGCCGGTCACGACCCGAAATTGCCCTAAAATACGAGTATTTTAAAATGCTAAAAATAAAGCTATCCATAGTGTAGGACAGCTTAATATTTGAAATGGTGTTTTCTTCTAAAATATAAAATGCCTCGTATATTTGTCTCTGTTTCTGGTCCCTGACCTTCATGGCAGGAGTGAGGAAAGCCCTTTGTTAACCTCAATGGGCACTTTCAGGAATGAAACGTCTTTATCCTGATTCCTAGTTTTGGGAGAAAAGAAAGCTCTCCTAGCGGCGAAATAAGCTTTATCAATGAACAATTTCGAATAACCCAAACCTATAAATATATTTTTAATATGTAAAACTTCATCGTCAAGATAAATGGGGTCACAAATCCTGAAAGCTCTCAAAAAGAGACCAAAGGGGCTCTGGTAAACAAAGACACTACGTCAAAACTCACCAATTTTTTTCCTGATAATTCTGTACCTCAAAATTTGTCAACAAACTCTGCAGAATTTTTAAGAGGTGCTCCAGAGATTTGGCCTACTAATGGCGAAAGGAGGCTTGAAAGCCATTTACACATCTGTTCAGTAGAACTTACCACATCAGAAATAATAGGGCGCAAAGGTACTGAGGGTTTATGCACCTTTGGAAGCCCATATATATTAGGAAGCCTAGGAAGCCTAGGAAGTTTTCAGTGGATCATTGCTGACTATGGAATAAACGGATTCATCGGCCAACATGACATTCATTTTAACGATGTAATCACACGTATTCAGGATAACTACTTTATTTCCCTTATCAGACTTCATATGCATAAGGTTCGAGTTATTCTTCAGTCTGGATAGGGCATCCAACAAAATTTTGGGAAACCTAGAGCCCTTACCCCAAAGCGTGAAAGATTTCATTTAAAAGAAATCCCTTCAGAGTAAATAAATTAAGATTAGAGGCTTTGCAGTATTTGGCAAAGTACTCGAACGAGCTTAAAATGCTGACCAAACAACTCCCATTCGCAGTAAAGGAAAATTTCAAACGGAACCCCCAAGACAGCTTTTTCCAAATCAGAGAGTACAGAGTACAGAGAGAATGATTGGAAAAAGCATGAATTAACTGTCTGAATGCGTAGGCTTTCTAAATACTTTGAAAGAAGGTGTTTGGTTTGGATCTCTTAAAATAAGAACATCCAAAAACGAGAGAGATCCACTAATGTCAACTTCATACGTAAACTGTATTGAAGGTACAAAACTGTTAAGAAATCCCACCAGCTCATCCAAATCCACACGAGATCCCAAAATAACACACGTGTCATCAACTTAACGGAACCAATTGATCCCCAAAACCAAAGATTCTGGCAAAAAATTAACTTAAAAAAATTCCATAAGAACGTTAGCTAAAATAGGAGAGAGCGAAGAGCCCATCGGTAAACTTGTCTTTTGTCCAAAAAATGCCCCTTTGAAAGAAAAATAGTTATGTTTCGAGCAAACTCTACCAAGCTCCAAAATAATTCCATAATCAAACGGACTGGTCTCAGGATGATCATGAAGCCACTCTTCTAGGAACTGCAAGGTTAGATCCAAAGGGGCTCTGGTAAACAAAGACACTACGTCAAAACTCACCAATTTTTTCCTGATAATTCTGCACCTCGAAATTTGTCAACAAACTCTGCAGAATTTTTAAGAGGTGCTCCAGAGATTTGGCCTACTAATGGCGAAAGGAGGCTTGAAAGCCATTTACACATCTGTTCAGTAGAACTTACCACTTCAGAAATAATAGGGCGCAAAGGTACTGAGGGTTTATGCACCTTTGGAAGCCCATATATATTAGGAAGATGGGGCAAATAAGATTTAAATCTTTGAAAAAGTTCGGGAGAATCCTTAAGGATTCTTCCCAACTCCTTATTAAAAGAAGCCTAGGAAGTTTTCAGTGGATCATTGCTGACTATGGAATAAACGGATTCATCGGCCAACATGACATTCATTTTAACGATGTAATCACACGTATTCAGGATAACTACTTTATTTCCCTTATCAGACTTCATATGCATAAGGTTCGAGTTATTCTTCAGTCTGGATAGGGCATCCAACAAAATCTTGGGAAACCTAGAGCTCTTACCCCAAAGCGTGAAAGATTTCATTTAAAAGAAATCCCTTCAGAGTAAATAAATTAAGATTAGAGGCTTTGCAGTATTTAGCAAAGTACTCGAACGAGCTTGAAATGCTGACCAAACAACTCCCATTCGCAGTAAAGGAAAATTTCAAACGGAACCCCAAGACAGCTTTTTCCAAATCAGAAAGATGTACATTTGTAAGATTGACTACAGAGTCCAAATTACTAAATTTAAACCATGGACTGTCCCTGAATAGTTTATCAAACTTCGAGTCAAGGTCTCATTTAACTAACACCAAAGAAAAATTTTTGCAAGAAAGAACATAATCTAAAATCGGATCAAGTAAAAATAATCCCTCCCAGGTCACACTAGTAAAGCAAATCCCTCCCAAAAATGACCAAGTAAAGATAATCCCTCCCAGAAAGTAAAGTAAAGTGAAGCAGTCTGACATAAAGATAAAAATTAAGAGAATCTTTTTTAAAAAAATGATTTATTTGAAAACAAAATTTATTAAAATTCATTTATTACAATGGATCAAGTAAAGATAAGCACCCCCAACGTTTTTTAGTTAGCTTTATAAGGCTAACTAACGAAAATATCACGACTTAACCTAACCAATCGTTAGGTCAACTGTACGCCCTTGACGATTGGTTAGGTTAGGTCGTGATATTTTCGTTAGTTAGCCTTATAAAGCTAACTAAAAAAAGTTGGGGGTGCTTAACTTTACTTGATCCAAAGACTTTAATTAAAGCGGTATTGCGGTATTGCGGTAAAGCGGTATTACCAACTTTACCAAGTAAAGATGATCCCTCACAAAAAATGATCAAGTAAAGATAGTCCCTCCTTTTTCTGTTGGGAGGGATTATCTTTACTTGATCCCTAAAATCTTCGTAAGTGTAAAATTGTTAAAATTAGGAAAAGGTTTAATCGCTCTCAAAAAAGCCTCAAACGTGGTTCTCACCCTGTAAAAAGCTTGGTGTTTGGAAAACTTAACGGAATTAATCCTATTAATTAAAACGTGTTCAGCCCAAGGCGGAAGTGGATTTGAAGGGTCAACCTGAGTAGAACCAAAAGCCAAAGATCTAGGTAAAATCTTGTTATTTAGACACTTATATAAAAAGTTCAACTGCAGTTTTCTTTTATGGCCCTTAATCACAGCATTTTTATAGTGGTAAAAAGGCTCCTACAAAAAACGAAAGGCGATAAAAAGGTTAAGAACAAAAAGTCTAAGTTCAGCGGGAATCATTGTATGAACTTTGATTGCATTTACCACAACAATATAAGATCACCCAAACCCGCAGGGAAAAAAAAAATTATAAAACAGTGTTTAAAAAGGTAATTAATTTCGGCCGGTCACAACCAAGCCCTTTTCAAAGCCATAAACTAGTTAAAATGTCTAAAAAAGTTATAAAACTTCCGTCCCGCAGAAGAGCTTAACACAGTCACTTTAAATTCAGCTCTTCCGATGGACGGAAGTTTAAAAACTTTTTGAGACATTTTAACTAGTTTATGGCTTTGAAAAGGACTTGGGTGTGACCGGCTGAAATTAATTAGCGTTTTTAAACAGTTTTATAATTTTTTCCCTGCGGGTTTGGGTGACATTATATTGTTGCGGTAAATGCAATCAAAGTATCCGCACTTTTAATTTTCACAATTTTATTTTCACATCTGATAGATTACACTGGTATGCATATGAAATTTTTTTGTCTGCTGTGAGGGTTTTTTCAACTCATATTATATAATTCGACCATGCTGAATTCGAAAATGACATTGGTTTTCCTCAATCAGGTCAGGTTTTTTCTCTATTGGCCATTTATTATAAGTCCAATTTTATCCCCAAATTTATTAATTTTTTTAGCTAAAACACTGTAGAATGTAGATACGAGTAATATTATAAGAACACTCGTGAAAAATGAAAACATTGTGTGAATAAATACTTTTATTCATACAATGAATATGGAAAAAAGTTTATTGAGGAAGGAAGGAAGTTTTTTTGGCTTTCCGTCTGTGTTTTTCTTCGGGCACGTCTCGCTTCAAACACCAGCAATAGTCCGCCAGCATATTGATATCCCAGTTTCCCTGGTACCTCTCTTCCATTATTTTGATATCTTGGTGAAATCGTTCACCCTGTTCCTCACTATAATCCCCGCAATTTTCAGGAAAATAGTCCAAGTGGGACCACAAAAAGTGCATTTTTATGGACATGCGCGACCCATGAGCTTTGAAAGCTTCTATCAAGTTTTCGACAACGGACTCGTATTCTGGACTTCTACGCTTGCCAAGAAAATCAGTGACAACTGATTTGAATGCCTGCCAGGCATTCTTCTCAGTTGGAGTCATTGCGTTTTCGAACTGAGTATCCTTGATCAAAGTTCGAATTTGAGGACCATCAAAAACCCCAGCATTTAGTTTAGCATCAGATATATGAGGAAATTTACTCTCGTGATATCGGAATGCTGAACCCTCCTTATTCATTGATTTGATGAAATTTTTCATCAAGCCCAGCTTAATATGAAGTGGTGGGAGCAAAATTTTTGTTGGTGGTATAAGGGGCACTGAAACGACATTATGCGACCCAGGTTCAAAATTCTCTCTGGATGCCCATTCACGCTGTGCATAGTGCTTCTCATCCGCTCGGCTATCCCATTTGCAGAGGAAACATGGGTATTTCGTGTATCCCCCTTGCATTCCCAATACAAATGCCACAATCTGAAAAAAAATGAAAATATTTAAAGAATTTAGAGAATTTGTTCTATCAGATAAAAAAATCTATGCATTGGACTGTATCACTTCTGTGGGGAAGTTAAGTGTTCTTATACGCTCTCAAATAACCTTTGGAAAAACAACATAGTCAATAGCAATAGTTTACTTATGATATTAGTATTACCTTCAAATCTCTACAGATCCTCCAGTTATGTTGGTCGTATACGAGAGCATCCAGTAAAATTTTCATGTTATCGTAGCTCTCAGTAAGTTTTACGGAATGTGCTACAGGGACTGATGCAACCCTATTCCCAATGTTGAGAAGTACTGCTTTCAAACTTCGTTTAGACGAGTCTATAAATAGCCTCCATTCTGATGCGTTATATGGCAGGCCCAAGGATTCGATTAGCCCCTCAACATTGCAGCAGTACACTAAGGAAGAGGTATTTTCGTGCACTGCAAAAAACTTGCGGAATTCTTCTTCTCGTTTCCTATACCAGGAGAATGTTGTTCCCGGAGCCAGCAAGTTGTCCTCTCGAAGTCGTGAGCCCAAGATCTCGGCAGCTAATTTGGAAAGTCCTAAATCCCTGGTAAGATCATTAAGTTTGGCCTGGTTGAGAGGCCTCGGCTCATTTGAAGCGGTATTTTGAGGTGTATATACGACTGGGACTGGTCATTGGCATTGGTCATTGATTCATCATGAGAATCATCGAAGTCCAGGGTTTGAGGTGGGTCGGGTATTGGAATTCCAGGACCATGGGGTACAGGTCTCATAGCAGAAGGAATGTCAGGGTATACAACAATGTGTTTATTCTTCTTGTTAACTCCTGAAAATAGAAACACAGAAACATGGACATAAAACTTGCATATGAAATAGAAGAAGCATTCAGACAGTGGCGGCTCGTGAGGGAAGGCTGCGGTCTGTAAGATATGAAATAGGTCGATGGAGTCTGTATATTTTCTTTCTTTTTCATTCATATTGTCCCTTCGGGGACAATATGAATGAAAAAGAAAGAAAATATACAATCATTAAATATGTAAATGTAACTTGTATAACAATATGTATGTGTAAATGTATTTTCTATAACAATATGTATATGTAAATGTATGATTACCATTATGGTGAATATTATGCTATATATGGTGAATATTACATTATGGTGAATATTATGTCAAGTTTCATACGAGGATTTCAAAATATTTAAGAAAAATAAATTTATAAGCCCACCTTGGAGGTTTGTCATGCAGAAATAGCAATCTGTCACGTGATCCTTTCCTTCTCTCCAAATCATGGGAATTCCAAAAGGCAAAGATTTCGCTCTGCCTTTGCTCCATCTTCTCAAATTTTCAATGCACGTCTTGCAGCACATATGAGGGGCGAAATTTTTGTCCTGGTCCCCTAGCTTATTTCCAAAGTATGCTCTATACATTGTCTTCACAAATTTAGTGATTTGGGACTGGTTATTTGGCATGGTAACCGTCCCACATATGTAGCAGAATCTATTGGGATCATTTTTACACGCTCTATTCATTATGAAATATTTTATCTATATGCCTGAAAAGTAATAAAAGATATTATACAAGTGAAACAAGTGATGATAGATGTTACTGTTCCAATTCCGCTTTGACAAAATCACGAAAAATTCTATTTTACTTATGAGGCCATAGCCGGATAACCTGAGCTGATTGAGAAAAACGGATTACAGATTCGAAATCAGCAGGAAAAACTCTATAAGAATCACTTACAAAACCCTTGACAGCAAAATTGATGCATACCAGTGTTATAAACACATCACTTTTCAACATAGTCTCCCTGTTTCTCAATACACTTAGTCCAGCGATCTACAAGCTTCCTAATGCCATCACAAAAGAATGTTTTTGGCTGTGTGCGTAGCCAGTCATGCACCACCTCCTTCAGGTCATCATCGCCCTGGAATCGCTGACCTCTCAAAGCGTCTTTTAGTGGTCCAAACAGGTAAAAATCCGAAGGTGCCAGATCTAGACTGTAGGCTGGATATTCGAGAACTTCAAATTTAAGTTCTTGAAGGCATTTTCTAGTCTGTGCAGCGGTATGAGGGCGCGCATTGTCATGTAACAGAATAAAACCTTCCGACAATCTCCCTCTCCGTTTTGTGCGAATTGCTTGCTTTAACTCATTCCGAAGCATGTCAGAATATGATGCACTTGTTACTGTAGTTCCACGCCTAAGATAATATTCAAGGATAGGGCCTCGTGTATCTCAAAACAGTGTCAGCATAACTTTACCTGCTGACGGCTGGGCTTTGAACTTCCTTGCAACGGGAGATGTTGGATGCTTCCATTGCATGCTCTGTCGTTTGCTTTCTGGTTCATAGTGATGGATCCAGGTTTTATCTCGGTTTTCATTCTCGACCATCCAGCCTACAGTCCAGACCTGGCATCTTCGGAGTTTTACCTGTTTGGACCACTAAAAGACGATTTGAGAGGTCAGCGATTCCAAGGTGATGATGACCTGAAGGAGGCGGTGCATGACTGGCTACACACATAGCCAAAAACTCTTTTGTGATGGCATTAGGAAGCTTGTAGATCGCTGGACTAAGCGTATTGAGAAACAGGGAGACTATGTTGAGAAGTGATGTGTTTATAATCTATCAGATGTGAAAATAAAATTGTGAAAATAAAAAGTGCGGATACTCATTGAATTACCCTCGTATATATATATATATATATATAAATAATATGGCTTAGCCACCGAGACGATCAAGCCATTCGCTCAGCCAGCCGGCGGGGGTTAGGGCAAGGGCCATTTTTGTGCCAAGAAGCTACAGCGGACGGATGTATGCCTCTCCAGCAATGCCCTTAATAAAGACTTCTGTTTTATTGCCCTTTGAACACATACACACAATTCATATATACACAATTTAAACACACATACAGTTCATATATACACAATACAGTATATATATGCACACACACACACACACACACTCAACTTAAACACACATACAATTTAAATATACACATGGGCTTGAACTGTTAGGTTAGGTTACTTTCTAACTCCCTTGGAGGGTCTATCCCGTATCCCCCTTTGGAACTGTGCCAGTGCCTGGCATTGACACTGCAATATTGCAACATTGCACTCTACATTTTTGCTTGCACTCTACACTTTTTCTCGTATACTACTATTCAGATAAGAGCAAATACAGACCTCCAGACAAAACACAGAAAGTTGGTGATGTGTTTCAGGAAATTAAAAAAAAGTTTTAATGATAGAACAACAAGCATGGGTATTTCAGTCTGTTTCATATTGGCTGGAACTCTTTATACGAAAATCTTAAGGACGGCATCTTCTTTATTTAGCTTGTAAAGATAGATTTCTAATGTAGTTTGTAGCTTTCCAATGTACAAGAGTTTGTGGATAAAATATCTAGAGGTGAAGTTTTGGAATTGATTTCATCAAATGAAGATTCACCTGTTAGAGAGACAGAAGTAGAGAAAACACTGGGATATTGTGCTCATTATATGTTAAATTTTTACTCAGAGTTAAGTAGTGTATAAGGAATAAGGAAAATAGCTAAAACCATTAAATATAGAAAAAGATCATTCAGGGAATTTAAAATTAGTAATAGTTTATTGGGTTTAGATAGTTACAGCCTACATGGATTTAGGAAATAAGTTGAATAGTTTGAATAGGAAAAGCAAAAGATTTAGTGAAATGCATCTTGTTGGAAATAGCAAAAAAGATCTTAACATTATAGCTAGTAGTGATGTAAATCTTTTTTAGCAGTGTCTACAAGCTAGTGTTGAATTGTGTCCGCTATTACCCGAAATCAATTTTTAATGCTTCTACGAACTAATTTTATTTAGCAAACTTTTAGAGGATTTTCTACTTAAATTCATACTGTTAAAAACTCCTTCAACAATAAAATTAGCCACTAAATTAATAAACTCAACTCCTGTTTTCCTATACAACTCCTTAACTTGATCAATTAAGGCTAAATTAGACGCTTATCCCAACCCTCGGTAAAATACGTACTACAAAACACTTGCTCTGCCTGTTTTTTAATTTGACTATCAATTCTCTATAATTGAATTTAATTACTTTAGAATTTCTTTTTAATTTAAACCTATCATCTTTGTCCTTATTAGTCTTATTCTTATACCTACATACACAATAATTTTACCTTGAGTTTCAGCCGTATGCTTTACTATTTCAGTGACAATGAAACATTACCTCCTGGAATACATATTCTCCTGTGGGCTTTCTTTTCCTTATTACGAAAACTTTTTGTCCTGATTCATAATGATAGTAAACTCTCAATTTATCTTTCCATCTAAACTGTCAAGTACTTTATTTATACTTGATATCAAGTGCTACACATGGACTGCTTTCTAATCCTAATATAGGCCTATGATTTTTATTTAAGGTAGGCTATATGAAGAATTTTATTACTGATGTTTTATTATGGGTCTGTCAACTTCAGCGCATGTCATAGCTATAAAGTATGATTGTACTGTTACAGCTTGATAGTGCACACTACTGAAAATATATCAGCAAGCTTTATCTCATTCAGGCACAGAGAAATTGAAGGAAACAAACTCAAAGTGCACAGATATTTATTCTCTAAACCACATAGCTTTTTTCTCAATGATATGAAACAAAATGATTACTTTTTATGTAAAATGAACTAAATTTAATCTTTCTTCCTTAATTTTTAAGAATATATGGTGGTGTGTATATATAATGTACCACAGTGTAAGTTTATTAAAATCGTGGTGGTATGAATAATGTACCGTTTACGAATGTTGTCTCTGAAAAGTCTTTGTTTTTACCTAAGCACAAAGGAATCTTACAAACTGAGCAGGTATGGTTCTTTTTCGTTTTTTATTTGTATTTGAGACCCTGAATATGTAGGTTTACCCATATCAACAATTCTCTCTGCTGTTAATCCTTCTACAATGCTCAGCCTGAAATCTTTGGAAGATATGCTCTCTCTAGCTCCAGGTGTTTGTAGAGAATGTAAGCATTTACAATAGAGGCGTCAATAAAATAGAAAAAGATTCTATGCCACCATTTATGACTTTTTCTATCTACTTCATATACAACCTTCAGCTGATCGAATTTATCAACGCAATTCATGTGTCTGTTGTAGTCATAAATTGCCTCTGGGCAGGTAATCTCAAGTTCACTTCTATCTTTTTCTCGCCGTGTAACTTCTATAACAGTTTTCGAGTCATGGAAATTTGACAGAATATGGACAGAACGTTTATCTTTCCATTTTATTGCCGAAATTTTATCATCACTGATAAACCAGTCATGGTCTCCTCTTTTCATTTTTTTATCATCTTCAAATTTTGGAAGATTTCTTCTTTCACCATTATTATCTAGTGAAAAATATGGATCATCATCGCTATCATCACGAAAAGAATCATCAGAACTTGTATGAATTTCATCTATAATATCAGGTGTCTTTAAGCGTCTCTTTCGTAAAATGCTCATTTCCTGAAAGAAGGAAAGAAAATTATATATATATATATATATATATATATATATATATATATATATATATATATATATATATACACGGGGCTCCAATAAACCTTAGCCCCCTCGCCCATGGCCTAAACCATTAGAGGTACAGTAAAACTAAACATACCTTACAAAAGAGAATTTAATCCTGCATTTAATGAGAAACAATTAAAACTTGGTGTTCCCGCCATTGGCTTCCAAGACAGCCTGAATTCGCTTTGGGTAGCTTGCCAAAAGTGACGTGAATAGATATTGATCGTTACGCAAATTTGCTAAAACAGTTTCAATGTGTTGCGTCATTGTATCTTTCGAAAATCGATTTGCTGCAGGTTCTTGAAACAAGAGACATTCAACCTTGTCCTTTATAACTGATCTAATGTGTTCACAGACGTTCAGGTCAGGAGAATTTCCTGGCCATTCTTCATTTCCAAAGAAATCGATCTCATGGTTCCGCAACAACTGTTGACTGGCTAATGCCTTAAAGCAGGGGGCCTTATCGTGCAGAAGTGTGACCTGATGGACATCCATAACATTGTTTGGGTTTCTTAGAAAAGGAATGACATGCTGGGATAGAATAATATCACGAAAATACTGTCCATCCCAACTCTGACCATTTGGCTTCAGCACCCACATGAGCTTCTTTGCAGTGAACAAAACAAACACACCAACACAGTCTGGACTTTTTAATAATTCGCGATAATGTTCATTGTCATCCATTTCATCTGGTGTTGTGGCCCACACTCGATCATTTTGGTAGTTAGGCCGACGTGTTACGCAAACAAAAAATTCATCGGAGACAGCTAAATGCATGAAATCATCCACATCCCAATCTTCAAGATAATGGGCAAACCACATTCTGTCAGCGATGTTAAGTTGAGTTTTTCTTGGCTTTGGAAGTTCATGCCCAGGCTTTAAACCTTGCCTATGGCGGTAGTCGAATGATCTCACCACTAACGATCTTTCCTCTCAACACTTCGATCTCTCTAGAAAGTTTAGCACAGCTGTTTTTCCGCTTACGCGTACCGCTTTCAACGATGTCCTTTGTTTCCTGAGAGAGTGACAAATTTGGGCGCCCAGATTTGGTTGTATCCATTTCACATTCATCCAAAGTTTTATTCCAATTTCTTTTGACGAAGTCCTCACTTCTTCGCAACTATTTGGCAACCCATGAACGTGTTATAAAGGTGGCTCCAGCATCACGAGCTTCCCGAAATGTTATTGCTCGTATGCGAGCTATCACACGTTGCTTCTCCGAATCACCAATTAATTGAGAAGCCATTATATTATCACTTTATCAGCTAGAGTAATTTTAATACCTGCAATAAATAAAGAATTTTATATATTTTTATAATCACTAAAAACTATTTCGATATAAGTAAACATGTAAGCTGCAAATGGGGGGGGGGCTAAGGTTGTACTTCAAAAAAGCGGCTGTGACCAACGGAAGGATTTTCTGCGAAGTGATGGAAATACAGCTCTCTATGTAATACTGCATGAAATGATATATTACACAGTTGTTTTTTATTTAATACCCCATTGCAGAATGATCCCTGAAGTATTACGTCAACCTATTTAGTTTCAGAGTCATGTCCACAATTCCGATAAATGTGCTGTGCAGCTAAAAATGTCATACAGAATCTAAATATCGATGAACTCGGATTCCTTCATTAATATTTCAAAGCTAAAATAGAAATACAAGAGATTTCCGATTTACTTGAATACAAATAAAATTATAAATGTCTTAACAAAAATATAAAAGAATAAATACAGAACAGAATGAGTTAATGAATCATTAGTAGTATGGGCGCAAAAGGTTAGAGTGAAATGCAATGATGCAATGTTGCAATGAGTGCCAGTACCAACTCCCCTCCCCCTTGTTGCAAGACCCCTTCCCCCAGTGCCAACCCAAGGGTGCCAAAAAAAAGAAAGAGTGGGAGGGAAACTCTTTGGGGGGTGAAGTTGGAATGGCCTCCCCCCCCCCCAAAGGGGAACCTAACCTAAGAAGGAGAGAGGAGAGAGAGTAAGAGACCATCCAGCTTCCACGGGAGGAGAAGCTCAGTGAGTGATCATGGTAGCAACACTTGACTTAGAACTGGAAATCCGCCAGTTGGTGTAAAAGCCTGTGCCTCTAGGCATTATCAGCCAGTTGGCACAGTGTATACATCACCTGAACACCCAAGAAGCCTACACAAACGCACATAGATCCCTATTATTACACACAGCTATATATACTATTTATTTATAGATGAGATTCCAGGAAGAGAGAGAGGAGAGAGAGAGAGAGAGAGAGAGAGAGAGAGTCGTCTATTTCCTTTTGTCATTCATCTCTTATATAAATGACTTGAAAATCAGCATTTCTTTTTATTCCAAGAAAGATAAAAATACCAGAGTTGTTCATTCTGACGAAGGTCAAGCTTTTCACTCCAACCGAGATCTACAGTTTAAAGCGGAATCCGGACAACCATCAGCCCAGCGTCTTAACCACTAGGTCATCCAGGGTACCCATTTATTTACCAACCAATTGGGCGGAGGCTGGGTGTGCTACGCATCTAACAATAAAAGAAATATACAGGACTGTTTATATTGCACATTATTCCAATAACATAATCTATAAGAATAATATTTAATTTGCCTAAAACTCGAGAGACCTGAATAGTATCCATTTACACTAAAGCCAAAGCGAAAGTCCCTATTTACTTTTGTCAATCATCTATTAAACAAAATGTGTTCAAAATCAGCATTTCTTTTTATTCCAAGAAAGAAAAAAATTGCCCGAATTGTTCATTCTGACGAAGGTCAAGCTTTTCACTCCACCTTAGACCTACAGTTTAACGGGGAATCCGGACTACCACCAGCCCAGAGTCTTAGCCAATAGGTCGCCCAGGGTAACCATTTATCTACCAACCACTTGTGCGAAAGGATGATCGTTTACCGCGCGCCGGCTGCAATCGCCGGCCCTCGAGCACGGAATCGATGGATTCATAAACCGCGATGCTAACCACGTAGGTGGAATTTGAATGAAAAGTATTTGACTGAAAATACAAGCAATATAATATACCACACTTTATATATATATATATATATATATATATATATATATATATATATATATATATATATATGTGTGTGTGTGTGTTGTGTCTGTGTGTGTGTATATATGATACATATAGGTATATATATATACACACATATATACACACACACACATATATATACAGTATATACATTCTTAAATAACTACAGGAAATTTTATATATATATATATATATATATATATATGGGAATGAACTCAGAATGGTCCCCTGAGTTTTTTATGCTACACACAGACAGTGCCCACGTCGGGCTAGCATCATGAAAAAGAAAAACTATGGTATTTGTCATTTACCATTACTTATTCGGACTATAGTGGATTTAATTATCCCAGAAGAGTTCCTTGTTCCATGCACTGTCTGTGTGTATCATAAAAAACTCAGGGGACCATTCTGAGTTCATTCCCATCTTCAAACGGACATGTTATGTGCCTTGAAAAGTGGACGCTCAATTCTGCCAGTTGAGGTTTAAGTTTTGGTTTTTGGCTAAAAATATAATAGTTACCCCTTTTTCTTTGATGCATTCAATCTGACGTGAAGGCAGCGAGTCTTTTGCTTATATTGAGGTTCTAAATGTAGCAGGGCTAGGTGCTTTAAACCCTAGATCCATGTCCCAAAGCTGGATCCTGTCTGCTTTGCAGATAGCTGGTGAGGGAAGCTATATTTATGGGACCTCTTTGCGAGTGACCCGTTGCCCACGTCGGGCTAGCATCATGAAAAAGAAAAACTATGGTATTTGTCATTTACCATTACTTATTCGGACTATAGTGGATTTAATTATCCCAGAAGAGTTCCTTGTTCCATGCACTGTCTGTGTGTATCATATATATATATATATATATATATATATATATATATATATATGAGGGGTCACGCGTCTTAAGGCACCTAAGCGCCACCACAGGCGAAAACGTGTTTTTGATGGATATCACTATTTTCACCCTTCCTGTATCGCGTGGTTTGAGTTATAATGACCTTACAACACTAGAAGTATGGTTGAAAACCTTATGAAGCGAACTACTTTTTTCACCTCTATCGCCAGCCAAAAGTTCACCCAAAGATCGGCATAATAAGAAAATTTTAAAAATTTTAAAAATATATATAAAATATAAAATATGAAAATCTATTCCAAAAACTCATCATCTTCTTCATTAGCATACTTAGAACTCTAATTTAGCCAAAAATGAACGTTCTAGCTCAATTTATAACAGAGATACTATTGCCAGTATATTGTTGAACTTTGGAGGCGATTTCTGATGAATTTTAATTTTCGCGCTTAGCTACCTTAAGACGCGGGACCCCTCATATATATTAGCACCGGTAATAAAATTGGGTGTTTATCGTACAGCCGATCTTCCATCTCTGCCAGTTAATTTTTAAAAAATTATTTTCAGTTTTAGGTGGTTGTAAAATCCTTCATATATATATATATACTCTATATATATATATATAATATATATATATATATATATATATATATATGTATATATACACATATATATATATATATATATATATATTAGCACAGATAATAAAATTGGTGTTTATCGTACAGCCGATCACCTCGTTTCTCATAATTTTTAAAATTATTTTAGGTGGTTGTAAAATCCTTTATATATATATATATATATATATATATATATATATATATATATATATATATATATATATATTAATATATATACATATATATATATATATATATATATATATATTATATATATATATATATATATTGTCAGAGGTAAGGTAATAAAAATGGACATTTACCGTACCCCAATCTCCCGATACAATAAACTTTGAGGGCTAATGCGACGCTACCCCTTACATTTCTGTTAATTATTTTTAAATTATTCCCCAGTTTTAGATGATTGTAAAATCCTTCATATATATATATATATATATATATATATTTATATATATATATATATTAACCCCTCCGTCTATGGCCTTGGTTGGTTCGAAGTCGACTGGGGTTCTGGTTAGGAGGCAGCAACGAATTTGGTACTCACAATAGTTTCTTCTATACTACTCTCCGATTTCTTCTTATAGTGGATCGGAGGAATCTATGAAAACTTACTAAATTATCTGACAGTTCACCGACTCTTCTTATAACGTATCGGGAAATTATTTTTCCCTACTTTATTGACTGAGTTTTCGGACGAGAGTAAGGCTCGAAGGAAATGATAAAAAAGCTTTCTTTTACTGTAATTTACTGCTAAAATGCACAGGTAATACTCAGCCTCTAAGTTGGATTAGACTTTTACAGGGGGAGAGGTTCGACCTCTTTCGACAATGGCTCAGGCCGGAATTTAAAAGTGAGGAGGGCTCCAACCTCCTCGCTGAAAGGCTGCTAACAAGGGAGTGTTTCTTAATTTACAGATACATGCATCATATAAGTCTAAATGTTGGGGGAGTGCAATTGAAGGTTAAGTTCCTCCCTTTAAACAGAATTTTGAAAGATTCCAAAATAAAACGAAAAAAATAAAAAACACAAAAAATAATAATCGTAATATCGCCGAGTATTCATTCCTAAATGGCGACAATTTCGGAGTAGTACATTGAGTACAATCAAAGTACATTATTAAGTACATTGTAATTTTGGTTTATTACAACTATCATTATAATTACCAGTTAATTCACATTCACTTATTATCGTCAATTACCGTTTCATTAAAGTACATTAATTACATTATATTAAATTATTATCGTTAATTACAGTTTCATTAAAGTACATTAATTACATTATATTAAATTATTATCGTTAATTACAGTTTCATTAAAGTACATTAATTACATTATATTAAATTATTATCGTTAATTATAGTTAAGTATAGTTTTTTACAGTGTTTCATATTTATAGACAATTAGGATGTTAGGAGTATAACATAAAGTAGATGGGCACATCCGGTATACATACATATATATATAATATATATATATATATACATATATATATACATATATATATATATATATATGTATGTATATACACACACATATATATATATACATATATATATATATATATATACATACCGGGTGTTTCAAAAGTCCCTCACTAATTTGATTTTCAATTTTCTTTGCAGCTAATCGACCAACAACATTCATCTTGTGGTAAACTCTTACTCAGTAGTTGAGAATTTTTTTGAGTCTACATTTGAAGTTTTGCTCCGTTTTCTTCTGCTCCATGCTGACTCTAGAGCAGAGGTGTAAAATCGCTGCATGGCAGGAGGTTTTTCAATCTGTGTGTCGAAGTGCAGCGACGATTCCGGGCAGTCTACGGACAGCATTATGCACCGGATAGGAACACCATCGTCGCCACCCACCGGAAGTTTATGGAGACCGGATCCGTAAAGGACAAACCACGATCAGGAAGACCTCGAAGTGGGAGGAGTGAGGAGAATGTCGAAACTGTCCGTGAGGCGTTTACTCAGAGTCAAGGAAAGTCCATTCGGCGAGCTGCTGCGGAACTGAACATCAGCGCGACATCTATCCAACGGATTTTGCGGCGTGGTCTCAAGCTGTATCCGTGCAAGATCCAGGTGGTTCAGAAGCTGGAACCTCAAGACTACGATTGCCGGGTGGAGATGTGTGAGACACTGCTGCATCACTACGAAAGAGACCCATCGATCCTTTAGCACATGTGGTTCAGCGACGAAGCTCTCTTCCACCTTTCTGGTCGCGTCAATCGGCACAACACCTGCATCTGGGGAACTCACAATCCTGCGGAGATCCGTGAACATGAAAGGGACACGCCGAAATTGGTCGTCTGGTGTGCCATCTTCTCAGCTGGGCTGATTGGTCCGTTCTTCTTCCGGGATCAAGATGGAAATTCCGTGAACGTCAACGGAGACAATTACCTTCGTATGCTTCAGGAGTTCTGCATCTCCCAACTGTCAGCTGTAGCTGACATGCAAGAAGTCATTTTCCAGCAAGACGGTGCCCCTGCTCATTACTCGCGTGAGGTTCGCTCATTTCTGAATAAGCAGTTCCCGGATCGGTGGATTGGTCGCCGTGGTCCCATCGAATGGGCTGCTCGCTCGCCTGATCTTACCCCATGCGACTTTTTTTGTGGGGCTACATTAAGAGGAAAGTGTACGCCACCAAGCCGCGAGTCCTCCCCACACTAGAAGAACGGATCAGGAATGCGTGTGCTTCTGTTACTCCCGAAATGTTGTCCAATGTCGGCCAAGAATACGTAAAACGGTGGCTCGCTTGTTTCGAAAAAGACGGTGCCCACGTTGAGGTGTACCAGTGACTTTCCAGTAGACTTATGAAGCCAAGTTTGATGCCACCAAAATTCTCATGAATCGTAGATTCAGCAACCAAATTGTGATTTGGTTCCTCTTGTAATTGCTATTTTAATAAAAATTTTAAAATAATGAGGGACTTTTGAAACACCCTGTATATATATATACATATATATAACATAACACACATAATAATGTTTTATAAATTAGAAGCAAACGAGAGGAGATTTTTATCTCAGAAGCGCTCGCTTTTGCTGCTGTCAGCGGAATTCGAACACTCGTATAAGCATTTATAAATATCTTGCGAGAAGTGAAATAATTAAAAGAAAAAGTAAAAAGAATACATGTGGACGTACTCCGTCTATGGCCCTGGGGTGGTTCGGATTGACGGGGGTTCTGGTTTAGGAGGCAAGCAACGGATAGGTGCCTTGAAGTGGTTTTTCTACTATGTTACTCTCCGAGTTCTTCTATAGTGGCTCGGAGGACTCTGGTAGATTTGCAATCTAAATGCTGAAGGTTCCGGATTCTTCTTATAGCGTATCCGGAAAGTTTTCTAAGTTTTTCTGAAGAGAGCAAGGCTCGAAGGGGACAATAAAAAGTTTCTTCACTGTAAATTTACTGCTAAAAAATACAGGTAGTGCTCAGCCTCTGAATTAGCTTCTGAATGACAATGGATGAATTTGAATGGGTTTATATACCCAAAAACTGCTAACATTATTATTATTAAATGCTAAGAAGGCTGTATTATTTTTGCACAATATTTGAAAATAAGTAAATTTATTAGCTGTGGTAAGGCTTGAACGAGTAAACAAAATATTTGAAGACGAAACCATATTTTTATCTTAAACCGCGACTTTTCAGATCTGATGTTATCATGATCTGCCAAGTTAACTAAAAGTGGAAATCGGACTATGCATCTTTACACTAAAATATGCATATCAGTGAAATTTTAAGGTTTAAGATGTACAATTTTAATGCTTAGGCAAGACATGATCTCATTGTTTATAACGAAAGAGAGTGTATACAAAATGTGAACATTGCAAAGCTTAACAGGATTCCTTATTAAGCGAAATCTAAAAAAATGATTATGAGATTTTAAAAAACAACAGGTCACCAATTATTTAGCAAAGTTGAAAGTGAATCAAATATTTTATCCAAACTCGCGTTGGGCGATTTTGGTCCTTATGTAAAAATGAATACACACACGTACATACATCGGAGTATAGGCATTATATAAAGTTAAATATATAAGATTATACATGAACCATATAACACATGAATTTTTAAAATGTATACTTTTTCTTACAATGGATACAGAGACTATATAAATGAATACAAGAATTACATGAAGGATAAGATAATATAGGAATATGAGAATTATTTATGGTTCATTTTTACAGGGCTCTTCCCTCTAGAATGATATTAATATAATAACGTAACATCCTAACTAAGGCTAACTAGATGATAACTATTGGTTTTATAATACAGATTTATATATACAACATAAGTCGGGTGGTTTAAGTCTGAGACATACTGACTTGTGTGTTTGGGAATATGTTTGAAGGGCGCGGGGTAGGTGGAAAAATGGGTGTAGGTAATTCTTCGATGTCAGAAAGCGCACCGTCTGAATCGCTCATATGTGAAGGTACTTATTAATGTTCTAATTAGGTCTGCTTGACCGATCTTAATTCATGGAATGATCACTTAAGGGGTTTTCCTAACTACACTATCTAAAAAAAATAATGCACAACAATTTGCCTAACTCGGGGAAAATTTGAAAAGATTGCAAACAAAAATAAAAATGTAAACAAAATTTCACTCAAATTTAATGTTTGGTACATTAAATAAAATTATACTATACTAAATAACTGTGAAAATAACTGTGACAATACTGTTTTCAATAAAAAGAGTGTATCACTGGTGTCTGTAGTGTTCACTGTGTTTTTTTGTTAATTCTGGCTCAATACTAAATATTAATTGTTAATAATAATGACTCTTCAAATGTTTAGAAATTATTTTTAAAAAAGAGTTTTGTACTTAACAAGATTCCTATGGCGAAATCCTTTTGAGGTGTGTCCTGAAGACGTGTCTGGCTGGCCACTTGTTCCTAGATGAAAAGTAGGCGTGAAGAACTTGGAGTCGTAATGCACCGGTTCACGGGTGGATGTGACGAACTCGAAGTCGTGACACGCCGGTCAACTGGGTGTTGGTTCTGGTTCCAGGGTCTGGAAGACTGGAAGAATCCTGGAGTCGTGGAGATCCTGGTTAAAGGGTCTGGAGGACTGGAAGAATCCTGGAGTCGTGGAGATCCTGGTTAAAGGGTCTGGAGGACTGGAAGAATCCTGGAGTCGTGAAGATCCTGGTTAAAGGGTCGCCAGTTGTTAAGATCCTCTTCTTCTATGTGTTTATCTTGATGCAGGGTAATTTCGATCTTGGCCAAAGAGTGGCCTCTTCTTAAAATCTTCTTGTTAAAATCTTCTTGTTAAAATCTTCTTTTAATATTGAAGGCTTTAATTCTAAGGAACTGGAAACACGATTTATCGTACTGATGGGGAAATCTGAATCTATTTCTGGTTCATTTTTACATATACATATATATACATATATATAACATAACACACATAATAATGTTTTATAAATTAGAAGCAAACGAGAGGAGATTTTTATCTCAGAAGCGCTCGCTTTTGCTGCTGTCAGCGGAATTCGAACACTCGTATAAGCATTTATAAATATCTTGCGAGAAGTGAAATAATTAAAAGAAAAAGTAAAAAGAATACATGTGGACGTACTTACATGTACGTAACTATGTACGTAATCATGATCATCAGGGGGCATGTACTATTGCACAAAGTATTGTACACATATTGGTTGTCGCACAATAGGTTGACAATAGGTAGACAATAGGTAGCTGAATGAATAATTAATAAAATTAACAAAAGATAAAGGTCAAGAAAAGACATGGATGTATGAATGAATAACATATAAATAATGACGTATAGCGTGTAAAGTTTTTATTATTATGTTAAAGAATTTATCATACATTTATACTAGAGATATGATGAAGGGAAATTAATGACGGGAAAATGTGAAGGGAATTAAGCTACTTTATGACGTCATAGTTATACAAATTATGTCATACGTCAATTCATAATTAATACGTCACAGTTATTTAATTCGTATGTACAGTACAAGTCATTATTGGGAGAAATTAGAAGAGATGAATTAGAGAAATACAGTAATGAATAAAGAAGTACAAACAAAGGTTCAAATCATGCCATATGCAATGTGCATGCATAATCTAATAAAATTTAGGGATGAGGGTTAGATGCAAGACAACCATAATTATTTATAATAAATTCTCTAATAAATGAAAAATGGAAATATGGATACGACTAAACCATACAAATGGTAGGTCGCATGGTTGTAACACTGAAAAAAATAGAAAGCAAATATCGAAATTCAATCAAAACTCGCGTTAGGCGATTTTGGTTCTTCATGTAAAAATGAACATTCGAACATAAAAACCATACAAACAAATACTGTATGAAGACAATGAATATAAGGATCCATATAAGGATTATATAATGATTATATAGGAATTATTCATTGTTCATTTTTTACAAATATATATATATATATATATATATATATATATATATATATATATCAGCACAGGTAATAAATGATTGTTTATTATACGTTCAAATTTCGCTTTGACCAGCCATCTCATCGGCGCCTCAGAAAAACAAGTTTTATTTTCCAAACAAAACTTCTCTCTCTCTCTCTCTCTCTCTCTCTCTCTCTCTCTTTCTCTCTCTATGAATCTGTTTCATTTCTGATTTCTGGAAGAATCTATGGAATGGGTAAGTTATATTTGACACGCCCCAGAATTCACGGCTCAGGCATCTACAGCCCAGTGGGCGGGGGCTGAGAACGGCCCCAGGACCTCTGGTTGGTGGGTAGTCGCGCTTACAGATTATGCCCCACCCAAATTTCATCGGCGGCCAATGGAAACTCGTGATTCGGCTATTTGGGTGTTAAAAATTACGATCGCGTATATAAAAGGTGGCATTTTCATCTGGAATCCACAACAGTTGTATTTATCAAAGAATAACCACAGAGATATATCGCCATGAGTCAATCACAACAGCTTTACTGCTCCCCGCTGTTGTTTGAAGACGGGAGCCTCTGTGCAGGGGCTACAATCCACCTTTTTGAAGCGACTGACCGGAATGATCTTCTCTCTACGCAAAGCACTGCAGAAATTTGTGACGGAGTGCAAGAATCAGCCGTTGAAGACAACATTCAAATGTAAGTAATTAATTTAATTTGTGATTTGGGTTATATACATCGTTTCATTCAGTGCCAGTGTTAGTTAATTTATAAAAAGCTATAATAAATGCGTTTTGAAAAACTAGTTTGTGACTTAAGCGGAAGGCCGGGCTATGTATATATATATATATATATATAATATATATAAATATATATTTAGCGTTTCATTCAGTGCAAGTGTTGTAATTTATAAAAATTCGTAATGAAACGAAGTGAAAGGATATCTGCCCAGGAGTCGAGACCCGGTACCGGCAGACGATGCGTAGCACACCCAGCTAATCTTCCTTCCTGATAACGTCATTTAGACAGTGATTTTTTTTTATACAATGAAGGTGTCCTTTGAAAGTGAAATTTTATTACACGCTTGTTTCTGATAACTGAAAAATTTATAGTTCTACAGGTAGGATTTTAGAATTACTAAAACTTTTAAGAATTGACAGCGGTCCTGGGCTCAAGACTCGGTGCTGACAGATGTTGCGTAGCACACCCAGCTAGACTTCCTTTTGATCACAGTTAGGATAGTTGCTTTGTGTTTATTATTTGATCCCGGCACGCTAATCGATATTTTATCTTATTGTAACTGTCTTTTCATATATATATATATATATATATATATATATATATATGGAAGTATGTGCAAACAACCGGTACCGGGCTCGTTACTCCTTGCTGGCAGATGATGCGAAGCACATCCAGCTAATCTTACTTTTGAGCCAGTTAGGATATCTGTTTTGTGACTATTATTTGACCTGGGTGCCCTAATCGGCATTTTCTCTTATTGTATCTTTCTCTTCCCATATATATACAGTATATATATATATATGGATGTATGTGTTAACAACCCGGTCCCAGGTTCGTTATCCGGTGCTGGCTGATAATGCTTAGTACATCCAGCTAATCTTCCTTTTGAGCTGTAAATTAGTGTACTTTTAACGCCTTGCAGCTCTCTCTCTTTACATATATATATTGTGTATATATATATATATATATACACAGTAGGGGTCAAAACTATGAGTCCACCTAGAAAAAATATGTATTTTGCTTATAAAACGAAAGGAATTACGAACAATACATTAAAATAAGGTCTCATTAGGTGCAAAAAAGTTTTAATAATGAATAAATGTTATCAAAGTACACAGAAACATTCCAAATAATGAAAATAGATTCGACAAGCTTACTGATGGTATGAGGTTCCAAGTTGTCCCAACATAATTGAACAGCACCCTAGAGAATATCCTGGCTTGTTATTTCGTGTTTTCCTTTTTCCCTTCTCAAATGTTTCCATAAATGTTTGATGGGATTGAGATCTGGGAATTTGACTGGAAAATCCATAATGATCAGGACACCTCTTCCTTATTTTTTAAATAGTCCTTACATGGTTTGAATATGTGCTTAGGGTCATTGTCTTGTTGAAACAAGAAGCCTTGACCACACAATCTCAAACCAGCTGGTATGACATGTCTTTGAATGATGGAGTGATATTTCTCTTTGGTGAGGATATAATTTATTCTGTGGAGGTCACCAACTCCATCGTAACTGAAGCAACCCCAGACTTGGATATTTTCACCACCATGCTTAACTGAAGGTTTTATGCACTGCTTAAGCAATCTCTTACCACTTCTACGTCTAATATTGGACCTTCGATGATTACCAAAAAGCTCGAACTTTGACTCATCTGTAAATAAAACGTTTTCCAATCTTCATCAGTAAAATTTTTGTATTTTTTTGTCCAAGCCAAGCGCTTACCATTATTCTGAGGCCTTAGAAGTGGTTTGGGGACTGCTACCCTCCCATGTAGCTCCTCAGCCACGAGCCTTCTTTTAACTGGAGAGTTGCTTACAGGCTTCACTCGTTGTTTGTTGATTGTTGCCTGAATCTGAATCGCAGTTCTACAGATCTACAGAAGTTAAGGCTAACAAAGACCCTAAGATCCACTCTAAGGTTAGCCCGAGAGAAAGGAAAGAGTTGGGGGTTAAGAGAAGAGAATAAGGGGTTAATTAAGCAGCAACACCTATCACTCATGGGTTAACATTCATTCAGAAAAAGAGAAATAAAGGCTCACCATTATCATCAGTCGGCCACTGCCGACAAGTCAGAAAAATAGTCGGAGAGAATAGGAAAGGGGTGAAAGATGAAAAGAAGTAAAATAAGAACGCTTACAAACCATGCAAACACAGTCTTAACTCACTATCATACCATGCAAACTACAGACATGCAAGTAAGGAGAGGATAAGAAGGAAAAAAAAGTAGGTAAAGTAAAACAAAAAGTGGGTTAGTTTACGCTCCGAGCTACATCTACGATCGTGTTAGTCTAATTTTTTTTTTATGAAATAATCCTCTGATGGAGTCGTTGTCTTTGGTTACCTGACCTTGGTCTTGATGAACAAGTCCAGTCTCTTTAAATCTTTGCAATGTTCTCTGAACTGCACCTTTTGAAACTCTTATTTTGGCAGCAATCTGACGCTGAGATACTCGTTCATGGTTTAGAGCAACAATTTAACCCATGACTCCTTTGCTGAGATCATTTGGCATGTTGAAAAATTATGCAAATTGTTTTTCTGGGGCAGAAAAAAATTGTATTAACCTGCAAAAGGAATTAAATTATTAATATTGTTATTAATGATAATATAATAGTATTATATGATAAAAAAGAGAGGCACTTATTAATTTATACAACAAACTATCAGCAGCAACATCTATTCATATATTTCGAAACTTTATACATTTTAATAATTATATTGCTTCCAAGCCAGGCAGTGATGAAATGTGGTCAAAACTGTCATCTTTGATTTCTTTAATTTTACAGGAAAAATATAATTCTAACATGATATTGTGGTAAATAGAAGTTACAAAGGTGTAAGACCAAGTCAAACATGTATTCTACACTGACGAATAATATGGTTTAACTACACTGTAACTATGAAAACTAAAAATCAAGTGGACTCATAGTTTTGACCCCTACTGTATCTATATATATATGGTGTGGTTGTAATAATACATTTCTACTCACATTTTATCGTAAATGTTTCATTAGCGGGTATCCTCAATTATGGACTAGTTTGCATTAGTTCTGAGCTAGGATTTCTGAATAAAAATCGATTTATGAAAAAATGGACTTTAATTAAAAAAGAATCAGTATGAACTAATGTTAATTTCTCCTTAAAGGACCGATGCAGAACTTGATCGTGTTATAGCTACTTTTCGCGACAACTTTCATGAAAGGCAAATAAACGGCGACGATTTGGAGGTTTTACTGCGCAGCCCACCCAGTAACCTGAATGCGGAAGTCCAGGTATTAGTTCAAATCCAGACCAACAAGTGCCAGGTCATCGAGGAACTAATGTAAGTTTTTTTGTGGTTAAGAACAAAACACACTGTAATTTCATTCAATTTATTAAATGATAGAAATCGTGTTTTAGTACAATTCAGCTTACGAAACTAGCGTCCATTAAATAAGACTAACATTAATGGAAACATTTTACACAATATAGTTACAATTATATATATATAAACACGTAAACTTTACACAATATAGTTACAATTATATATATACACACACGTAAATTTTACACAATATAGCGAGTGCGCATAAATGGGAACCTTTTTTTAATCTGTCTGTATACCAATTCATCATTTATCTCAGTGTTGCACAAATCGAATAACACTGGTCAACAAATTTTAAGGAATTTTTTGTATCTTTAATGAAAGTAGCCGATTCTTATGTATTTTTGCATGCTGAATTTGAAAATGATAGTGAAATTGTTTAATTAGTTCGCGTTTTTAAGATATCATGGTAATTATTGTGTAAGCACTGGTAAAAATTTATCCCACAACATATATGTATTTTAAGGAGCACACTCACTTCAATGTCGTTTCCTCTTGCCTGTCTCTTGTACTCTGACTGTGTAGTGTCTCTTATTACTGACCAGCAGAAATCAGCCAGCATAGATGAATTCCACTTGCCCTGGTAACGTTTCTCAAGAGCTGAAATCTGCTGATGAAAACGTTCCCCATGTTCGTCACTTACTTCACGAAGGTTTGCCGGGAAAAAGTCGAGATGGGAATGGAGGAAATGAATTTTTAGAGACATGTTACATCCCATTCTTTGGTACGCCTTCAACATATTATCCTCCAATTCATCTGCATTTGGAGCTCTGTTGTTTCCAAGGAAATTTTGCGACACTGACTTGAACGAGACCCAAGCTTCTTTTTCTGCGCCCTCCAAAAGTGTCTCGAAATGTTCATCTTTCATCAGATTTCGTATATGAGGACCAACAAATATACCTTCCTTGATTTTTGCCTCACTGAGTCGTGGGACTGGAACTGGCGGGTCGTGAGTTACCCGGGTATAGGTCTTATGTCCTTCTCGGTGAGCAACCGGTTTCTCCCAATCAGCATAGGTTTCCAAGGAATTTACGAAGGGGTCCGGGGCTAAGGAGATCCCCATCCCCTACGATGTTGGGAGGTGCTCTTTTCGGTCACGTGATTGACCCAGTGCACTGCGTCCATTAGCTGATCATTCCATTTCTAGGGCTAGGAGTGAGTCGAGTCGACGATGAATCTTCTCCTCCCATGCCATAAGCCTATTGATAGGCTGTACTGGGTTCCCGGAGTCAAGGGGACCCGATAGGTCGTCTTTCGGGGTACGACAACACGTGAAAACCGTCCCTTGCACCACGTCGGTTAGCCTATGATTCCGTGTATTTGTAAGGCACGGATGAGGGGAAATCTCAGATTAAACTTCTCCCCCACAGCCACAGGCCTAATGGATAGGCCTCGTATTGGGTTCCCGGAGTCAAGGGATCGCCGATGAGTCTAAGCGTGTACCGGGAACAACCTGGAGAATTTTGCGAATGGAGCTAGAGGCCGCGCAAAGTAGCCTCTGTAGCCGTTCAGCTACTTCTCGGTCCACGTCTCACGGGTACCTATCGAAGTTTGACCGTGGCTGAAAGGACCTATGAAATGGTAGAATGATTTCTTTTTGGTCAGGTGATTGACGACTGCACTGCGGCGATTAGCCGATGATTCCATTTATAGGGCTTGAGTAGGGGGAATCTTCTTCCCCCCAGGGCCATAAGCCTATGGATAGGCTGTATTGGGTTCCCGGAGTCAAGGGGACCCGATAAGTCTTTCGGGCGGTACAACAACACGCGAAAACCGTACCTTGCACCACGTCGGTTAGCCTATGATTCCATGAATTTGTAAGGCTAAGGAAAGCGGGGAGACATCTTATCTAATCTTCTCCCCAGAGCCATAGGCCTAATGGAGAGGCCTCGTATTGGGTTCCCGGAGTCAAGGGATCGCCGATGAGTCTAAGCGTGTACCGGGAACAACCTGGAGAATTTTGAGAATGGAGCTAGAAGCCGCGCATCGTAGCCTCTGTAGCCGTTCAATTAATTCTCGGTCCACGTCCCCCGGGTACCTATCGAAGTTTGACCGTGGCCGAAAGCACCTACGAAAAGGTAGGGCCGGGGTGATCCTAGCCCGGCAGCAGACCCCTCTATAAACGCCTTCGTTGACTTATAAGTAGCGCGTCATAGGGCCTATGTCTTGGGCCAAAATTTTCCATCAATCGCGCGCCCAATGCCTCGGCTCGTCGGAGCAACTGTCTCCCCGGTGCCTATGGCGACCCATAGGGCTAGCGATCAGCAATAAGTAGAAGATGGAAGGTCGGAGATTGGGCTCTAAAGGCGCCCAAATCTTGTGAGTTTCAACAGGCAGGTAACATCATGCTAAGGGGTGAGAACGTGAGTTTTAATCCCTACCCTCTCACGGAATCTACTAGTTGAATTAATTCCCGTAGCAATGTGATGTAGGATGCTGCCTATTCGAAACACTCACAACTTACCCAATGGGTGTTGTAGACCGTCGAGGGAACTTCTGGAAAAGATACTTAAATGCCTTTCCATCCTTATTGAGTGCCTTCACAAAATTTTTCATAAGCCCTAACTTAATATGTAACGGTGGTAGAAGTATTTTGCTTGGCTCTACTAATGGCTCGCACGAAACGTTTTTCACACCTGGCACTAAACGTTCTCTTAGATGCCATTCCTTCCTTTCATAATGCTGTGACCTAGCACGGCTGTCCCACTCGCAAAGGAAGCAGCAGTACTTCGTGTAACCCTGCTGGAGACCAAGTAACATGCCGACCACTTTCAAATCACCACATATGCTCCATTTGTGAGCGTTGTAGTTTATGTGGTGAAGCAGATATTGCATATTTTCATATGTCTCCTTCATGTGGACAGAATATCCAATTGGAATGGCAGCTTTTTCGTTTTTGTTATGAAGTAGTACAGCCTTAAGGCTTAGCTTAGAGGCATCAATGAACAACCTCCATTCGTCAACTCTGTATGTTATATTTAGAGCATTCATTAAACCAACAACATCTGTACACACCACGAAGTCACCATGTTTGATGAAGAAAGTCTCCAACGTGGATTGCCTAGTGCGGTACATGGATATTTGGACATCATCATGAAGAAGATGCCACTGTTGAAGGCGTGAGTCGAGCAATTCTGCCTTAGACTTCGGTAAGTCCAAATCTCTGATGAGGTCATTCAGTTCGTGTTGGGTGATTTTATGCGGTTCTGTAGACAGTTCACTGGGCACAAAGTCGGTATCTTGTGATGTTGTGGGATGTGCAATGTCTTCATCTGTACTCGTTACAGGATGCTCTTCGTCATCCAAATCGAGGGTGTCTGAGGAGGTAGGAGGATTGGGCACAGGTATGTCTTCGTTATGGGGCACAGGTCGAATGGCGGATGGAATATTAGGATAATTGAGGGTCCATTTTTTCTTCTTACTAATTCCACGTAATGGCGGAACCATGCAGAATAAACAGTCATCCACGTGGTTACTTTGTTCCCTCCACACGACGGGGATGCCGAAGCCCATTGACCTCGGTTTCCCATTGTACCACTCAAGTAATGTAGTTGCATATGTAATGCAGCATATATGCGGCGCCCACGTTTTGTCCTGATCTCCTAATTTGCACTTAAAATAAAGTTGGTACGCTTTCTTGATGGCAGGTGTTAACGTCTTCTTTTGCAATTTTAATGTTACTTTGCCGCAAATATAGCAAACGTTATTTGAGTCATTAACGCATTTACGTGGCATTTTGCTTATAACGTCAATGAGAAACTGATCGCAAGATTACGCTTTAACACGCACTACACTCTATATGTCATAAACTAACCACAGGTGCAAATTACGAGGAAACACTACAAAAGCACTATGTCAAAATGTGAAATAACGTGTCACCACAACAAGCGTCACTCTAGAACTGAGCTAAAGGGATTTACGATGTACTCAAGATGGCGCCAGACAACGAGGTTGCCAAACGAGCACATTCTACAGTGTTGGCATATGTTATGCGTCAATGATATATTCATTTCAATTGGGAAATAATGAAAACAGGGCACCCGTGTATCTTCTAAACGCGAACCAATCATGCAAAATGAATGTCATTTTCGGATTCAGCGACGTCGAATTACTAAAGAAATGATGGTTTCATCGAAGATACACTTTGGCTGTTGATTAGTGTAATTTTAAAAAATTTATAAATCCCCTCCCACGTGACATGTGCAGGAGAAATGAAAGACAGTACATGCCACAAGTATTACTAAAATATCCTTGGAAACGGTAAGGATTCCACACAATTTCAGGGACATGCAGCTCTTCGATAAACTGTACAACAACAGGGACACTCCAGGGCTGAGTGCCGAGTGAATCAAAATAGTACATTCTTTCCCTATTTTTAAAATAGATTGCAAGCCAATGAATCCCCTCAACCCCCACAATGTCCCTATTGAAAATAAGACTACGCCAATCTCTCGTAGTTGGCAATTTCAATGTTTCATTCTTCGCAAACACACCGATAAATTTGGAGCGTGTGACTCGGTCACTTTTCATTACTCTCTGGAGTGTATTCGCGTCCGTTTTAAAAGTCTGTCACTACGTTCCTGAAGCGGTCGAGCTCTATTGGAGCTTGTGATTCGAGGTATATTAGTACAATAATAGGCCCGTCTATAGGGTCCGCGAATTCCAATCTGACTGAGATGTTCCCACTTTTTTGTGGACTTAAGTGTGTATTTACACTAGCAGATAAGTCGGGGGTAATATCAAATGGGTAAAGGTTAAATTGATCGACAAATTCTTTCTGCGTTACGCCAATCCCAAGCTCATCACAGCCACCAGCAATATGGGGCAGATTACTATAAGCTCTCGCACAGAGTGGGAACACAGCGTCTGATGAGTAGTCCGTATCCATGGTCCCGCCCAATGCAACGCTTTTTTTATATTTTCCATTCGTCGAAGCGTGATCCTGCATGCCAAGTAATAACCTTTTACGTAGAATTCCCAAGGCCACGTTTTCTAGCTGCTTCGAGGCCATCTCTGCGGGCACCGTGTATAGTTTGATCTGTACTCTGTTAATTGGGTATTTTACTGTTGCATGTATTAATTTTTTTTCAATTTCTACATATTTCGGCGAACTTAATTTCACTCGCCGTACGCAGAGATGTTTCCATGATGTGAATCAAACGGGTTTTGCGCACTCTTCTTGATCAGGTCACATATTTATGCAGATCTCAGGATTCGTGCGGGTGAACTTTAACTTCATATCCACCCCATTCATAAGCAGTTTCTCCTGGAACGTGAAGTCTATATGCAGACGTCCAAAACACTCGTATATCTTCTTTTTAGAATTTTTAAATTTATCCTTCATACTAATTTCGTTTTTAGTCTGATAATAGCCCTCGGCATTTAAAAAGGTATCCTTCGCTTCTTTTGAAAAGTTGAGGACATTTTCCAGATAGGATCCTAGGTGATAATAGCCCGTTCCTGCCGAGATGTTGAGCTGATTTAAATACATCTCACACTGGCTGAATATGGAGTGTAGAAAATTGGTTTCAGGGTATGCAGAGTAACTATCATCGTAGTCCATTCTATCTGAATGTGTTATACGAAGTTTAGCGTACATATGCGTACAGCTTGGATCAAAGAAGTATGGGCCTGAGCTGGGTATCACGAATTCTATAGGAGCACTCGGTGAACTAATTGTGTTTAATGGGTTAATTGTAATAAAGTCACTTTGCTCAATAGAAACCTCTGTAGGGGACATATCAAAGAAGGACAGCTCCGATTTACAACATTGTGAGCTACACGGATGGATGAATCGCCCCATGACGAGTCAGAAATAGTGCCACATCTCTCGACAAGTAGTAATCAGCCTATGATTCGTGAGAGCAGTGTCCTCAACTTATATCAGTTAAAAAAATGATCAGCCATAGGCTTCATTCGCTTAGAACACTTCTTTTTTGATGTTCTTTTACGTTTAGCGCCACGTGTTTGTAACCCCTTCTTCCGGACAGCCTTCTTTTTTTTTCCGTCACCACGCATTTTTCTCTTTGCTTCTTCCATGATTTCGTCCCGTGTACGTTTTAAATATATTTTAGAGCTTTTTTAGGTTTAGTTCCACCCATTATGTCTTCTACCGCGTTAAAACCAGATTGTAACGCCTTCCTCACGAGGTATCTAGCACTCCTCTTCAACAATGGGACAGCCGTGCGTAGTATGGTTGAAAAATTGGAACCAAGCCCACTCCCACGCTGATATCTCACCACCCGATAGAGTGTGAAAGGCCTTAGGCTCATTATAACTGAATGCAACGAAATTGTAGCTTCACTGTTAAGCTCCCATCATCGAACGGGAAATTTTTTCCCTCAATCGTTTTTATATATATATTGAGATATTGGTTAATAGATTAGTCGCAACATTCACATAATGGGGATTCATATGTAATGCTCAAACTCTTCCCTCTATGGTTGGGATTGTGTACAATGCCCAGCAGGCGCGCATGGGTGTCCCCAACAAATTGATGCTCTACGATATTGATGTAAATATAGCACATGTCTGGGGATGGATAGCTTTCACCCAATTTCTCCATCATGTTGTGCCTCGTGAAAGGTGTCTCTATGGAGGGGTGCACTATATCGACCCTCGGCTACAATTGTGAACAGCTCTTTGTCTTTAATATTTCTACTAAGCGTTGATTTTAACTTCAACGTGCGTGCAGGCGTGTTTATGTTTACGACTTCAAAAAGTAAATCGTTTGCCATGTACGACTTTTCAAGACTCTTCTTTTAGCCCGTCACAATGTCCGTGGCTCTGTCATAATGACCGATTACTTGTGTTACATTTGTACTATAGTACTGTACCCCACCGAACAGAACTGATCGCATAGTGTTGTCTAAGGTTATGCCTAATTTTTCACACTCATCAACTCTTCTAAGCATCAGAAATATGATCTGTTCATTTTCAAGAGTTAAAAATTTGGTGGCTAACTGGAATTCACAAACACCAACTTCGTACGAATCACGTTCCAATTCAATGGGTCCATGGAGTTCTGTTACAAGGTTGGCCAGGTTGTTGTTAGGATGTACAGACAGAGAAGAAGAGGACGGGAGTGTGACATAGAAGTGGTTAGGCGCCATGTTGCATACTATTTAAGCTTCATTATTGCAGTAGCTTTTATATAGGTGTTGAAGCTTTCTGGGTATCCTAGCCATTTCACCAGGTACATTTTTCTTTCCTGAACCTTTTCTGCCAAAAAATTTTTCAATTTTAAACACATATTTTCCTAAATTAAATGTCACTTTCTGCACCTCCTCGCCGGAAAAGCCTCCTGTGATTTCCTCCCCATTCAAATCTTCAACGTAATACATCATTATCTCGCCTTTAGGTCTCAAATCCCTTCGCGAATTTATTTCCTGAACGTGATGGCCTTACATAAGCATTGATTTTGAAACGTGTAGGGTGGTGGCTGTGTTCCATCTCTTCTCACATTAGGCTCTGGGCGTGTACTTCTTTCTAAAACTAGTGTTAGGTGTTGTGCCAATCGTACGGTGGTGTGAACGGTTGTATGACGAGGCCAAAAAAAAAGTTCATATGAGCATGTGTCTAATTCTGAATGGTTACGGAGATAGAGCTGTTTGAATCTGATGCGCGCGCAGCTCTTCCTTCCCCTTCCCTCGCCTATAACCTTGAACCATGTAAGCTGTAATGTAAGCATGTAACATAAGCCAATCGACAGCTGACTGTCGATTGATTGTGACTGAATTTGAGTGATATTGTTTGGTGTTTGAAGCAGTGGTAAGAATGTCACACACCTTCACACATGCCGAATATGCAGATATGGTGTATGTCTACAGTTTTTGCGATGGAAGTGCAGCAGCTGCTGTTGCAGAATACCGTCGACGGTTTCCGAACCGCAGAATTCCGGATCGAAGCGTGTTTACCAGGGTTTTCAACACATTGCGTGAGATTGGTACACTTCCCAGCGCTCATGTTTCATCTGAACGTGAAGGTCAACAAGATGTGGATGAAGTGGAAAACATTCTTCAGTTGGTAGAACGTAGTCCTACTACTAGCTC
This sequence comes from Bathynomus jamesi, assembly GCA_023014485.1. NCBI lineage: Eukaryota > Metazoa > Arthropoda > Malacostraca > Isopoda > Cirolanidae > Bathynomus > Bathynomus jamesi. The sequence goes on along the minus strand of JAJOZX010000408.1, from coordinate 847,471 downwards.
ACGAAGAATTTCTACACTTCTCGGTGTACCACACACAAGAGTATGGCGAACATTACGTGAGGAAGGCTTGCATCCATATCATGTACAGCGTGTACAACACCTTCAACCAGGAGACGCTGCCATGCGACTGGAATTTTGTCATTGGGTAAATGCTAATCGCCGATTGCTTCGACTAATACTGTTCACCGATGAAGCTACTTTCACCCGCCACTGTGGAAACAAATTTTCAACATCGCTTCTCTGCCAATGTGTGGTGCGGCATCATCGATGATCAGCTGATTGGCCCTGTTACTTTAGAGAATCGTCTTACAGGACAAAGTTACCTAGAATTTCTGCAAAATGAATTGCAAGGACTATTGGAGGATGTTCCTTTGGCTACACGCGCTGGTATGTACTTTCAGCATGACGGAGCTCCTCCGCATTCTACCGTCTGGTGATGCAATACCTAAATCAAACTTTCCCTGGTCGATGGATCAGCCGCGGTGGTCCCATTCAATGGCCACCAAGGTCTCCAGACCTCTCTCCGTTAGATTATTGTTTGTGGGGGTGGATGAAAAGTCAAGTTTACAAAAGAAAGGTGGATACACGAGAAGAATTGCTCGCGCGCATTTTGGATGCTGCTGCCGGCATAAAGGAACGTCAAGATCAACTCAGACGAACAACACGCGATCTTGGCACACGAGTTGCAAAGTGCATTGAGGTTGACGGTGGGATTTAAGAAAACGTATTGTAAACTGTAACAAATTTGTCATTTCTGTATCTGATACTATTCAAAATGCCAATGTTTAAACATTAAATGTTAGAAACAGTATTGTTTTTCTCTTTCTTGATTACTATTAACAATGCTTTTGTATTTGTAGATTCAAACAGCTCTATCTCCGTAACCATTCAGAATTAGACACATGTTCATATGAACGTTTTTTTCACAATGACCGATACTATCACTTCCCGAAGTATTGACCTTTCCTCGTGAAACACCCTGTATATCTGTATGTGTTTTTATGTGTAAAATAGCGATGCATGCGTTACTTTGTGATACGTTGAACTCCTTCAGCTAAAGAGGCCTTATGTATAGAATTGCTAGTGTAGTAACTGATATTAAACTGTCAGCATGTTCTGAAAAGCGCGCCCTATAAATTCTCTCCCCATATCCGTACAAAAATAGCCAGGAACCCTCTTTTCTTTCAACATCAGCGTTTTGGTAGCTTCAACAACTGTTTCAGGCAATTTATTTTTCAGTGGAATTAGCCACAGATATCTAGAGACTACATCTATTATGAATAGGATGTAGCGGTAGCCATCATTATAAACCGAATATCTTTGCATGTCTGTTAAATCCGTTTGCGAAATAGAGTCAAACGAAGCCGCTGTTGTCTTGGCCGTTTCAAAACTTTTTCTTACCCTCTTATGAAGTGCAAAAGCATCCTGCTCCCGCAAAAACCTCTCAACATCATTTATCCCTACTCCATCATTGTAAACACCTCTGTACAGTCTATTAAAACCGCCATAGGAGGCGGGGTTAGAAATGTTATAATAGCGTTTTCTTAATATGTTAGCCATTTGCGTATTTTAGAGACACGTGGATAAGGTTGGCCGTTTGGTCTCTTCTTTCTCCTCTCCAGAGATGATGGTGTACTCAGTTGTGACACATGCGAGACTTTCTCCAAGTCTTTTAACCTATTCAGATTTCCTATCCAAGTTTTGGGGACATTTATTTGTTGTAGTCTTGCTTCAATATGCTTCCATCCTGTTGGAGAGGGCCTGTCCCACTTTCTCACCAGATCATGGACAATGTCGACGATATTGGATCACTGTACCCTTGTTCCTTCAACAATGACCTCGCCTGTATCGGTCCACTGTATGATGGGGTCCTCACTCAATAGATTATAAAGACTTAAGCCTTTATTCCTCTCTCTGCGGGAGACTGCTTTTTAATACATGCTCGATGTGTTGCGTTCCGTTATTCTTTGTTTGGTCATCTCTAACGTCAGGCCCTGTCCTCTGTCGCCATGCTAATCGTTGGTCGCACTGTGCCTAATAACCACGGGGAGATCTGTCGGATTCTTATAATCTTCGTACTCATGAAGAAATTTCTGCAGAGCCTCTTGGGGCAAGATCCTTTTCTCATCAGGTGACTTTTCACTGTTGATAGGTCTATCAATTCGCATTCCATTCTTTTAAGCTGCTTTTACAGGGCTCTAGAACGCTGTCTAGACTCTTTGAACTTTGCAGTGAAGCATACACCTCGTGCGGAATTTACTACCACTTTCTTCATCATATTAATCAAGTCAGTAAAGGTCCCAAATCTGAAAATATGATTGGGAGGAATGATCCCTCTCTTTGTACAATAATTCGCTTTTTCTTCCCCACAGTTTGACTTTTACGAGCGAGCGTACGTATTTTGTTCTTGTAACAACGTAGGCGAGCCTTCTGAAAGGGTTTCATTGGTACATTACATTTTATAACATTAAGACAGATTTCACAAATGCATTTTAAAAAGTTGTAGTCGATATTTTTAACAAACATCTGTTGCAGTGTCCGGGGCAATCGTTGGTAGTTTTTTATTAGTTCACGGTATTTCTTCAGCCTATTTGTCATTCTGGAATATACACCGTTTCAGGTTCGTTTGGGAATATATTTGTTCTTAGATGCACCCTAAACGTGTTTCGCGGGTGGAGGTCACAGAGCAAATATCCGTAACGCCGACTTGTAGCTTCTTTATAAACCTCCAAAAACTCCTTACGCTGATTTGGGAACATTTGAGTGGCTAATACCCCAATTTGTGACACATCTCTACGTTGCGCGAATAAGAGTAGATATTGTGTATTTAATGACACATCGCGCACGTATCTTTTTTTGAAAAATAGATTCTGATTGATGAAGAATACGCTTATGTTAAGATGGTGGGAGAACACTGTAAATGTCTCGGCAAACGTTTTATCCATTTCCAACATGAGATCGTCAATTACAATAACTGTATGCTCATTTCTCTTTAACGAATTAACATCATATACACCTTTGTGGGACAAAATATCATCGGTGTTATTATAGTTTTAACCACAACTCGTTTTGAAAAATAAAAATTAGGTTTTCCGGTGGTTTCTGATACGTCGAATAGCACCATATTACTTTATGCACAAATTTTGAGAACATCTCCCCATTGTCTTTAATGATTTTAAGTATAAACACAGTTTTACCACATCCTGTAGAGCAGTGCTCTTCAACCTTTTTATGCTTACCGCCCACTTTTGTAACTTTTGAATCTCCGTATCGCCCACCAAAATTAAAAATGCAAAAACTCAAACTAAAAGTTATATACCCTGCATAAAGCAATAAAATTAATTGCAATTACCTTTAGATTAATGAGATCCTTCGCCCACTAGTGGGCGGTACCGCCCAGGTTGAAGAGCACTGCTGTAGAGCCAGATATAATACATGTAGAGGGGCTTGTGAACCTGACTTTTTCTACAGATTCCATCTCTAACACGTCACACCCCTAAGTGGGTCATTTACAAACTATAACAAAATTTAAGTACTGCTCCTTATATTCTTGTTTTTCTCCTTCCACAGAACCGTGAATGAACGACGATGTACAGACCCCCATCATCGATATTACAGATGACCCCAATGACCGTGTAGTTACAGACTCCATCTCCACTGACGAACCCTCACCAGCGATACCTGTAGCACGCGACAATTCAAAGCGGAAGCATGATGAAGAACCCTCCACGTCAGGTATAAAGCGTGCCAGGATTGCGCCGGTTGTTGGACCCCAAGTAATAGAGCCCCAACCCTCTACGTCTTACGACACAAACCCCACAATAGTACCTTCCTCAAATATACCCCCTTATTCCTGTTCAATTTCGGGTACTTCCTGCACACCAGCAGCAGCAGCTTCTCGTGCTGTGGAGGAGGGTATAACATTCGAGTTGGTGCGCACCGCTACCCCACCCCTGCCCTGACTAGAAATCGGTACGAGGTCAGGGGTGACCATGGATCCCTGCACAGCAACGGTGTTGGACTGCGACGCGTAGTTGAACGTATTGTGGAGTTTGCCCTTCAGAACCGCGACGAACGCGAAGTCCGGACGAGGTTGTCCTTCAGGTTCGGGTCAGATGACGGGAATGTAGATGATTTTTGGGTAGTAATACCATTCAGACGCTTGGCAACTGTAGACAAAGAATATATCCTGGGTCGTATAATGCAGGTCTCACAAGGTAGTACAGCCTTCAACATGGACAACTTCACAATATATATTGACAGAGTATTCCGAGTTGCGGGTCATAGTGCCACACCTTATACTCTTAATTTCAATTCTCCGGTCACTTACAGAAAACATTTAAACGTCGATCGTGGTTGCGGCTTTATTGGCAATAGTCTTAACTCATATGAGCATTGTAAAAGCCCCAAATGTGAAAGTCATGTAGTTGAAGCTGAAAAGAGGGAATGTAATGTGTGGAGACGTACATTTTTCAATAATAAATGCTTTGAACTCCATAAATCAATTGGCACTTGCAGGAAAATGAGAATTTGTAAGTGTGATATATTTCACATGATGGATAATTGGGGAATTTCAGACATAAATGTGATGAAATTTACTGTTCTACATGCCATGAGAAATATAAGGCGGTTGGATTAAAGCATGTATGTTATATGAAAGACGCTAAGCCTAAATTAGCCTTGTATAACTGTGTACTACGATATAGAATCAGATACGAATGCTGAAACCAAAGAGGTTATTCCACATTTACTTGTAAGCCAGACTATCTGTGATGAGTGTATGGAGATTGAGTGTGATGAGTGTCACAAATGTAGTAAATGGACAAACCTTTTTAAAACGATTGCACAGGACAGCCCTCTGAACTCTTTGTATCCTATATTGTCAAGTTGGCAGAGAAGTTCAAGAAAATGACTGTATATTCTCGCCCATAACGAAGCAAAATTTGACACACAGTTCCTTTATAAGAAGTTGCTTGAACACGATTCAGCTGAGATATTTACAGGTGATCCCTTGAAAAGAGGCAACAAACTAATACAGATGCAGAGAAGAGGTAATGCTCAGTTTAAAGATACTTCATTATTCACACCTTGTAAATTAGCCAAGCTACCCAAGGTCATGGGCGTAGCCGCTGAAGTTTCAAAAGGATATTTCTCCTACACATTCCTCACTAACGAAACTTTAAATTACGTAGGACTACCTCCACCCAAACATTACTTTAACTACACCGACATGAATGATAGTGAGCGTGAAGATCTTGACCGCTACTACAACAGTTTTAATGAAGCTAGTCCACGCAATATAGCTGACGAATGTAAACGTTATTGCGTGAATGATGTGCGCGTGCTTAGAGTATGTTTCCAGGCCTTTAGAAGGATGTATGATACATTAGGGTGTATCATGCTCAGGTCGAATATTGAAAAACTTGGAATTTCAAGATTGGCAGTATGTATTCCTAGGTAAAACTGAATTTTAAGAGGTGTTCGTCTTTGCAACTTTTGCGAAAAATCGCAATTAAGTGTTCAAAATCGCATATTTTTGTCGAAAAATTGGATTTTTGGCCAATTTCAAAGACTTGGTAGCTTCAAATGACATCCATATGTTCCATATTGTTCACATACACCTTAAGCATTTCTAGGGTCAGGCTTGGACCCATTTAAGATCAGCCAAAGTGGTTCATAACCAATAAAATAACCAAAATCATCCAAAATAGCCCAAAACTAAGGAATTGTATGATTTTTAGTCTCTTATACACCACATTTCGCGGCTGTTCTCTTCATCAGGCAGAATCTTTTTGTTCTTCTTTCTTGGTCTTGCATTTTCTTTTTTTTAGAAACGCCTCCACCAATTTTTATTTATTTTCTTTTCGGCATCACTGAGTATGATGGCAGCTGCACCCATCTTTCCGCAAGCTGCTGTGACGTTCAACCTTTTTTTTGCAATTGCAATTCTTCTTTAATATTTGTATAAGTCCCTCCTCCACCCCAGCTTGTAATAATATGCTGGTCAACTGAATGTTTTGAGATTTTTTATTCAGAAAGCATCTTGATTTGTCTAGCAGATCTTGTAGATATCTAAAACATGTTCATAATGTCTTGCTTTGAATTGAAAACTGGCAACAATTCTCTGTGATCGATCCTAGCACGAACAAAACCATCTCTTCTCTCTTGCCCATACACTGCATGAGCTGCAGCTGAAACTTCCTGGACTGCTCTTTCACAGCTTTGAATGTGAACTAAGAAGTTCTCAACTTCAAGTGGAGACCTGAGAAGCTCCTCAACTCAACTTCTCCTCTTGACCTCTTACAAGTGAAGAGTGGCTCCTACAGTTTCTCCTTATCCCAATTAATCAGAGTAATTGGAGAAGTGGCATCAAAATTCAGTTTAGGGTTTCTAGGAGTTCTCAGACTCATGTCTCCATACTCAGACTTACCTCTGATCTTCTTGATCATCTCAACCCCCCATGCCCTCTCCTCCTCATCCTCACTGCACAGGAGAGAGGCAATGAGGTTCTCACTGTGAGCATGATATGCTCCACCAACTATCACATGAGTGATTATGTTCCTGACTTCATAGGTCTGGCTTCTCAGCAGTCCCAGAGCGTCACAATATGGTGAGGTCCATACCTCATGTGGTGCTTCACCTTGATCTCACAATACATCTTGAAGTAGAAGTCCAGGCAGAATTTCAGCAGCACCTCCAGCTTCTTCAACACCTCCCCCTTCAGACCATGCTGCCTCATCCACAGCATCAAGAGAGCCTCACCTGTAGTCAGCCAGCGTGAGTGATTCAGTGAGCCACACTTCAGACCATTGCTCAAATCTCTTGTCTTGAGAGCTTTGATCAGTAGGTAGCAGTTCTTCTGGTCACTGATTAGGTTATGTACAATGTCTTCTGGCAGTTCAATTATATCTTCTTCTCCTGGCATAGCCTTGAAGCTAAAGTTGACAGGTATGTCATTGATCTTCTCCAAACGTTTTCCTATTGGGCCACTGAACCCAGACTTTTGCGTGTAGGGACCATCAAGCTTGATGATCATGTGCCTGAGGCTGAGTTCATTAATATGCAACTGGCATATCAGCCAGTGACACTTGTGACCTAGCAGTCTCTCCAAGTGAGTGATGGCTCCTCCATCAGGTCCTGTGTTTGTGTTGGTGGAGTCACCACCAAGGACCACAATAATATCTTTAGCACCATGAGCACTAATCCACTCAAACAGAGCCTGAGCTATCTCCAGTGCAGGTTTCTCAATTCCTTCAGGTTCTTCTGGTGTACAATGGAAGAAATACTTCCCCTCAGGTTCCCAGGTAACACTATAGTGCTCTTCAGTTGTAATATCAGGATGGAAGCGGCCAGTTTCTTCACTGTACCTCATGATCTTTGTCTTTTTATCTTGTTTTCCATCAAAGAAAATTCCCTTGATCTCCCCTCCCTCTGTCCTTTTCTCCAGGGCCTCCACCGAGGCACCTATTACAGACTCCTTGCCCCTACACATCTTCATCCTGTCAACAGCTAGATATGCCTTATCAGCAGATAGATGGCCAGCTTTCATGAGATCTTGCAAGAAACCAGTTGCAATGGCTGCTGCAGGAGTGTTTGCCACCTTGAACCTGACTGCAGCCGCAGCAGTGCTAGAGATATCCATGTAGGTCCTCTTGGCAGAGGTGGAGACTTTTCCAGTGTTGTCACTGGAGCTTGTGCCTGGTGCAGTACTGGAAAAATCTGTGTCAGCAGTAGGAGCTGCTCTGCCTGGAGACTCTTGCAAGGAAGTCACCTCATCTTCATCATCATCACCATTATCAGCTCTAAGTAGTAGCTCCTTTTCTTCTTCCTCTTTTCTGTTTCTCTTCTCAGCTGCCTTCTGTTCTTCCTCCTTCCTCTTAGCAGCCTTCACCTGCTTCACTGTTTCCTTCACATCAACAGATGCCATCTGGAAGCCAGAAACCTCTGAGGTTTTGATCCTCTGGTAATGGAGCTACTCTAGCTCTAGCTTTGGAATCTTCTGAGTTAACATGAACTCTAGCAGCACAGCCAGATGCTTCAGTTCCACACAGAGTGATATCATGTCTACAGGTTGTTATGTCAAACAATGTATCACGTATGTATATATGTATCACGTATGTATGTATCATGTATTCTCTTCTCTCTCTTTGCAGCCTTCACTCTGCCATTCATTCGGTCAATCATTTCATTCCACCTGACAAGAATCTTCCTGGCAATGGATCTCTCTTGAATGATCACAGGAGGAGTGAACTTGGCATTGCTTTTGCGCCACTGTGCCAGTACCAGTGATGCCAAGTCCTTAGCCAAATCTTGCAGAGGGTACTGAGCTTTCTTCATATCAACCAGAAGCAGCTTCTCTTCCTGGAGGAGGATTCCTCTCTGAAAGACAGCTCTCCAGGTTGGAACTTCTGTGGGAAAAAACTGCTTGCCTGGATCCACCAGATCACTCAGCTTTGAACCAGAACTTTTTCTGGTCTTTCGTCCTTGTTTAGCCATGGTGGCTATATAATCTTCACCAAGCTTTGTATCTGAAACAGAGAAAATTATCACAGTGAAACTCTAGTAGCCTATAACAGCTGTTACAATGGTTTTGTTTGGTAAGAAATCGGTGTGTTACATTTGTACTACAGTGTATGCATTGCACAGCTGTTCTGTACATAACCAGAAAACGAAAAAGTGGAAATTTGAACACTTAAACGTGATTTTTAGCAAAAGTTCAAGAAAACAAAGCCCTCTTAAAATTTAATTTTACATAGGAATACATACTGTCAATCTTGAAATCGCGCTTCAATGAACATGATACACCCTAATGTACATAGCCCGTTTCAAATGCGATCCGTTGCAAGTCGCAACCACGATCGCCTCATTATGTTTTACGGTGTTCAAGAATAACTTCATGCCTAAAGACACCTTAGCCGTCATTCACAGAAAGAGTCCCCGCAGTTATGGGCACAAGGCCATTTACTGGCTCATATACCTACAGCAACAGACAGGTGTATACAGAGAGCATGCCCGCAACACGGGAGAAGTACCCATTAAGGTCAATGGTCCTGTTTTTTGGGTTGATGGTCTAAGCGAAGACCGTACCAGTGGTGAGAAGACTGTGTACTCCTTTAACGGTGGCTGATGGCATGGATATCCACGGTAGATATCCACGGTAGATCTCCTGCCGACAGTCTTGCATGGACCTGCACCCGCGATCAGCTTATAGGATCCCAGTTCACTCACAAGATCTTGTGGGAGCATGAGTATGATGCATGGATGGGAACAGATGGCCAGTACCCTGAAGAAATAAGGGCCATCAAGCCTTCAATGGTGTTGGATCCCCTCAAATGCGGCGATAGCTTGTTCGGAGGGCGTATAAACCCCTTCAAGCTATACTTTCCACACACGGAGGGCGTGAAACTCTATTACTACGACTTCTGTTCTTTTTCCCTACGTGATGAAGAACAATCCGTACCACGTAGGTGCACCTGAAAGACTGGTGGGCCCCGCTATGCCAACCATCGATGAGTTCTCAGCTAACTTGAGTCAGCGCTACTTTGGACTCTCTTTCGTAGACGTGCTCCCCCCTTCTCGATTTATGGATGCCGATCTTACCCGTCGTTATAGATCATAAACTCATGTTTCCCCTGTGCGTGAAGTGCGCAGAGGAGAACAACGGGGATTGTAATCATACAACCAACCAGCATGAGTATGATGCACGGATGGAAACAGATGGACACTACCTTGAAGAGATAAACACAATCAAGCGTTCAATGGTGCTGGAGCCTCTGAAATGCGGTGATAGCTTATTCGGAGGGCGTACAAATCCCTTCAAGCTATACTTTCCGCGAATAGAGGGCGTGTAACTCCATTAGGTGTACCTGAAAAACTGGTAGGGCCAACCCTGCCACCATCGAGGAGTTCTCAGCAAATTTGAACAAGAACTATTTCAGTCTTTCTTTCGTAGACGTGCTACCCCCTCGCGATTTATGGATGCCAATCTTACTCGTCGTTATAGACCACAAGCTCATGTTTCTCCTGTGCGTGAAGTGCGCAGAGGAGAACAATGGGACTTGTAATTACACAGCCAACCAGCGTAAGATCAGAGGTGTATATTAGAGGGGGGTCGAAATTTTGTATTCTTATTCTACACACTGCTCGGAGTTTCCTTTGGGCCCCGAAACAACATACTGTAATTACACCGCTATGCGCCCCCTACCCCCCTTTTTTTAAATTGAAATGAAATTGAAACCAATTCTTTGAATAAAAAAACCTGATAAATGACAAAGATTAAAGTAAATAATGATGTAAGTAAAGTTAAAGTAAGTTATATATATATATATATATATATATATATATATATATATATATATATATATATATATATATATATATATATATATATAAATAAATATATATATATAATGAGAAAGCTTTCTTTGTTTTTTACTTAAAGAATCAATTGAACCATACTAAAATCAAAATATTCAACTTAAGAAATTTGAAATCGTAAATTACTGACACCACTGGCCTTTCCATTGGAACACAGGTAGCTTTTTTCTCGACTTCAGTACATTCAAAATAAATTTATGTCTGTTTTCGTAACCAATTCTATCTTGTGATGCTTCTGTTACCACATTTACAGCATGTTCTACTCCCTGGCTGTGACAGGGAAAAGGAATAAGCTGAAGTGGTTCATTTCGAACTTTAAGATCATCATTTGTCAAATTCTGTAAAATAGGTGGAGGGGTGGTGATGGTTTCGTTGTCCCAATCGGTCATGTTAGGATAATCGTCTGCTTCAAAGTTCAGTGTTTTTGGCATGTCAAAATTTCTCGCATTGGTGCTCCTAGTTCTTGCTCGAATGATGTGCTGAAGAGCCAGCTCTCTGACCTTTCTTCTTGTGTCTGTTATCATTGAGAGTAAGATATTCTCTGGGTGGGCAAAATAGGCGTTATTTCTGAGGACACGCTCCATAATCATCCGATGCTTTTTATCTAAGCCTTTAAGCAAGTGCATGATATACCAAAAATTAGATGCTCCCTCATTTGCCTTTGGCTGAGACTTTATCCAAAACCAGCCTAGAGCGTAAACCAGCATTATAATTTTTACTAGGTCTTGGCTGTTTTTGTCTGGATTCCGTGTAGAGACATATAAGCGCAGGATCCTGTTTGCTCGTGTTAGCCATCTTGCATGATGGAGGGCACCTGGGGATCTGGTGGCTAACGCTTGTGAGATGTGTCCAGATTGTATGCTAATGCACATTTCATACATATATTTTTGGTCACTGCTGAAACTTTCAACAATATCGGCCGAAACTTCTTTAATGTTGCCCTCTACAGGGATATAATCAACTATATCCATTTTGGTCAAATCCTCTCTGAGTTTATTTCCAAGAGAACCTTTGAAGGTGTTTGGTCCCAAAGTTTTTCCATCAATTGCTTCAAATACGTGCCTGAAGGGCAGTTCGTTTGCATGCAAAAGGAAAATCAGCCATTGTACCGGCCTGTCCAGATGTAATTTAATCAATTTTAGCACTCCGCTAATCCTGCCAGTGTTCACTGGGGTGCCATCGCATAGCAAAGCTTTGAGTTTTTCTTTGCTATTAGAATCAACTATAAAAGTTATTATTTCATCTGCAATACAACAAGCAGTTCCGTTATCTGGAGCTATATGATTCATGTAAATATCACCAGGTTCTTTGACAATTACATAATGGTCTTCGTACTCCATTCCCTTCTTTGTCTTAGTTTGATCTTTTCTACCATCAAATCCGATGCCTTCAATCTGTGTGTTCTTTGATTTCACTTTGATTATGTTCTTTTTACCCACACGTATTCTTTCTCTTTCCACTTTTTTCCTATCCAACATATTGGTTTCGTTTAATATTCCCATATCCTTCAAAGCTGCATTTACTATAGCTGCAGTAGCTCTGTAACTTACACGGTATCTATCTGCTGTTATTGTTAAGTTATCATGAATAATTCTGTTCTGATGGTTTTCTCTCAGCTCAAAATCCGGAACAAAGTCAATATCGTCGCTGTCATCATCAATTTCCATGCCCTCATCTTCCATAATATGTAAAGGGTCCAGTTTGCTGGTTGAGGTGACATTCATATCTAGGCTTTTCTTGGATCTTCTTTCTAATCCTTTAAATCTATCGTGAGTCCTTTTTCTTGCGGAGGTCGTTACTCTGTCGATTGGTCCTAGTTGGTTTTTTCTTTGTTTCTGCCCCACAAAAGACTCCCACTCAATCATTGGAACTCTAATATAACATCTGCAATCCGTTCGACTGATTTTTTTATCGTAACAAGTACAAGTGCAAATATCAAACATTTCATCGAATGTCTCCACCTTCTGCTGAAAATTGTTGTTTCTTTTTTTATGGTACTTTATTTAGCTTTGCTGCAGATTCTATCAATCGTTCAATTTTTATAACTATTCCTTCAAATCCTATATGTGGAAAGGAAAACTTCTCCCACATGGCTTCCAAATCTTTAGTGACAATTCAGTAACATTCTTTTGCTGTTCTAGAACCTTTCGAAATCAGTTCTTCTCGTTTTCTTACCAATAAATAATGCCTAAATACGTCAGCCTTTGAAGGAGTCATTGAAGGTGGAAATTCTGCAGGGTGACCAAATGTTGAATTGTGCGTTCTGCTTCTTGTCGCCATGATTTCACTTATTTAGGCCTAGTAGCATTAATAACAAGAAACTAATTGTTAAATTCTAGCAATTGAATCATTCAATCTGAATTTAATATAACTCATTCGGAATTAAATCATAACTCATTCAGTCATAACCAATCTGAAAATAACAATCTGAAACTAAACAAAAAAACGTGACAATAATTTATATAATTCATCTAATCTATCTAAATTAATCTTGTAATCTATTCAATCTATCTAAAAATCTATCTAAATAATCTATCCAAATTAATCTAATCTACTTAATAAGACTTAATATAATGCATGATTGTCACATTTGGGTTTATATCTGTGGAGAGAGTAAAATGGGGGGATGCTATGGAAGGGGTAAGGGGGGTCGCATATACTCATTTTTTTACAAGATGTTGAGATCATCATTTCCAACTACGTGCATACTGTGGAATTGGAGAAACTCGATTTTTGATATGTTTCGACCCCCGCTAGTGTATATACAAACCCTTTTCACGCCATATATAAACACTTTTTTGAAGGATAAGGTAGAAGCATCGGGGTATCCGCGAGGAGTTGATACCGAAGATGAAAAAACGGCTTATATTCAGCGTTACCGTCCCCATGAAGGTATACAGCTTGACCGTTCCCAAATTGTTAAGAATCCTGGCAAGCGCTTTTGTGGAAAGTTGTGTCTAAACAGTCTTTGAGGAAAATTTGTACAGAATACTGGCAAAGGGAACGTTCATTTTGGACAAAATTATAGTGAAGTCTCGGATTATGCCAACGGTCACGATAAAGAGGTTATGGAGGTCGTGAATGTAGGTAATACTTACATAATAAAGTACATCACCGAACTGGGCAAAGATACCTCACGGGTTACAAACATACCTGTAGCCAGCTTCACAACGGCCTACGCCCGCATCAAACTTTGGGGACTACTGCACTCTCTTGGGCAGAGGGTGCTGTACGCTGACACGGATAGCGAAATATTCACAGAAAGGGAGGGTGAATACATGCCTCCTATTGGGGAATTCCTCGGAGAGTTAACTGATGAGATGAAGAATGAGTATGGTGATGGTGCATTCGCTGACTTATTTGTATCAACAGGGCCAAAAACTTATGGGGTACGAGTGAGGGTGGGGGATGATACGAAAATATCGTGAAGGCTAAGGGTATCATGCTTAACCATGGGAACCAACGAGCCGTTAACTTTGACTCGTTGAAGGATCTATTGTGCTTGGAAGACGAGGGCAACCATCCACCCCAACTGACTATGGGGACCCACAATTTTCGGGCGCAGAAACTGGGGTGTGTGAAGAAACTTAGGGGTACGAAGGTATGCCGTAACACCTGTAGGAAACATTACCAGGTGCATGGTACCTATGATACCGTATCCTTTGGATACCTTAATTCTTGATTGTTTATATATATATATATTTATATGTGTATTGTTAACGATATGTTTATTTTTACGTATATTTATTTCAATTAGGGTTTCATTTTCTCCTTTGTGTGTGTGCGTATGTACAATCCTAAGCCCCACCCACTGTGAGCTCGGTCATGTGACTCTTGCTACTAGTTGGGCATATCTCTACCCCGGCGTGCTCAGTTGACCTCTGCAACAGGGGCGTCCACACGAGGGGGCACCAGGGGGCCAAGCCCCTTCTTTTTTTCGTCAACTGCTTACAGATAGATTTTATCATAAACCCAAAATCCAGTCATAATATTTGACGATAGTAATTGGTTACTATATATATTATTAATATTGTATAATTTCCCATATTGTTGATATTTACTATATATATTATTAATATTGTATAATTTCCTATATTGTTGATATTTACTATATATATTATTAATATTGTATAATTTCCCATATTGTTGATATGAAGAGAAAATCCTGTGATTAAAATTTAAACACGTAAAATTTGTTGTAGAGAACGCGACTACGTAGGAGATCGTTAGGAAGGATATCTTGTACATTACTTAAAGAGCTGAATACTGTCTTCAATAACCTTCTCAGTCCCATGACAATTATTTATATGTATATTATGTATGAATAATAAACTTGTATATGTACCAAGTTATTGTGTATCTGGTTTCACCCTAATATCATGGACATACAAAGGATGTCTAAAAAAATCCTTATTTTTCAGTATTTGAAGCCGTATAATTTGCCCTCCTAACTGCCTCCAGAAGGCAGGAAATGCTGTTCCAGACAACGTAAATTTCAAAAATTTCCCAGGGGAGCATGCCCCCGATCCCCCTAGAGCTTGCTGGCGCTCGCAAATACTTGTGACCCCCTGTATTTGGAATTGCCCTTACTTAATTGATCCTGTGGACGCCCCTGCTCTGCAAGCCCTGAAGCTCAGACGTGTATTTTCTCACGTAGACGAAAAATAGTGATGGCTACTTTTGATATTGTGTGTGCGACGTTTATGAAGTGGTATTCGGTAAAGTCGGAAGATTTAGTGAATACTGAAAGACGACCTACCCCACCCTCCTTTGAGACTTTTAAGGCTACATTGAGTCGCGCGAAAGAACAAGATGTTCAAATACTCTATGGATATTCTGGCGAGAGTATTGCCGGATTTCGCGGCACAAACGATGTAATGGACTACGTTGGAGGGATAAACTGTATAAAAGCGTACATATACCGTGAGATGAAAGAAACAACGCGTGCAGAAGAGAAGCAACGGATATGGGTAATGAAGCTTGTTGATGAGTGGTGTGACAGGCGGTATTATGTCATGCTGCATCATACTGAGTACGCATTCCCTGCGTCTGAGAATGTAAACCTTGTCATCATGGACAAGCTAAAGTACTTTTACCACAACATTCATATATATATCATGACGAGGTTCGCAGTGAGGTTGTGGCTAAAGGCCTGTGTGAGTTTTTAATAGAGTTTAGAGACGCGTATCGATTGTTAAGCAAAAAGGATAAATATGGTCGCATGTTTCTCTCAAATAGTGCACCGGATTGTTAATGTGTGGAGAACGTCTAGTGCGCATAAAACATTAAAACTGAAAATACCCCATGTGTCGGAAAATTGACCGGTATAATGGGTACAAGTACTCGCGGGATTCATGGTAGAACAAATCCTTACACGATTCAACAGCTTATGGTGTGACTCGCTCCCCCGTCGATCCGGCACGCCCACCCATGGCTCATAGTCATCTCAGAGCTTGAACCGACTGGACGTGCACTCCTCGAATACGATGGAACTTCCTTTGAGAAGTATTCTCAATGCCGTGCACGATGTGTCCATGACGAAGTATTTGCGCGTGTTCAGGCGTGAAACCGGTGCCATTAACTATGTACTTGAAACGACTTGTAGACAAACAGACTCTGGTAAACGTATTGTTATTTATTTAAGTGTTGAGGAGATGAATAGAGTCTTTGTTTTAGTTGAGAAGTGGGGTGAGGACCGTTATAAAATACCTGCAGGTGTAGTTACAAGAAGAGAACAGATTAGTGATGCCCTCTCATATGCCATTGTTTGTACATTGTGTATAAATAACGATCAGCCATGCACTGATATACGACTGATGTGGAAGAATGCATCTGATAATAACGTTCTTATCCCTACGCAAAACCGTTTCATCCTCGACAGAATGTTTGAAATCGTCGGATTCCGCAAGCTGAAGCCTATATTAGACCCGCGTGTTACGGATATGATTTATTTTGACACGGTTCTTGAATACACATACACCGTTCTGCTCGACAGGTTTATCGAATGTAGGAATGAACAAGGCGAGAATGGATGCTCATTTAAAAGGTTTAGACTCTTCGAAATATCCCGAACTTTGGTACAAAGGACTTGAGCGGTACAGGGCAGAGCTCGCCTACACCGTTCACCCTGAAGAATTGTTCCTCTATATAATGAGCAGCTGTCGTTACGACTTAGAAGATTATTTCAATTGTCGCTATGCGTTGTGAAGAAGAGTTCACGATTGAAAACCTGGAATCGGTAAGAAAAATCCCTCGATTGGAAAGGAGTGTTTATAAACTTGTATTTAATAATGATGTGGTGCCAAACGATACCCTCTTTGTGCGTGCTTTTGAATGTATTCTAGCCGTGTTTAAAGATAACTTGCCAACCGAATGTAAAGTGGGCACAAATATAGTATTGAACGATATGAAGGCCATTTACATCGAGTATAGGCGCCCGCACACCTTGAACGGTGAAATGATGTTAAATCGTATTTACTGTTTAGTGCAAAGCAATAATGATGTGACTGTATAGTGTATACTCGATTACATGCGAGCTTAGTGTTTTATTTAAGCGCAGTAGAACATAAAGTATTTTGATGTATATTTATTTTCAATATATTTATTTAGTTAATATGTTTGTGTGTATATATATACATATATATATATATATATAAATATAAATATATATATATATATATTTCCTGTACTAATATATTGATGATTATACTCTATCGTTTTGTATTATATTATTTTTTGTTATTTTATTTTTTTGATATATATATATCTATATATATACTGGATCGTTCATATTTCTTATATTATTATAAATTTTTATTGCATATATTCCTCCTTTCTATAGGATTTTGTATTTATTTTCTCTATATTTCGTGAAATTGAATCCACTAATTCGTCTAAATAAACAGAATGATGTAATGGTGTTTTATTTAATTCTTTTGGTTCTATATATAAACGATATTATTATTTAATTAAATGCATACAAAATGGCTGGGTACGCAATCTAAACCGATTGACGGATTTCTAAGCCAAATGTAACTGACGTATTTCTAAGCCAACTGTCAAGAATATATGCTTTAATTAAATAAATAGCGCAATCTGACAACTCAACCCTAATAATGTACATCTGAACAAACCATTTACGCCTTCTAAGCCAGATTAAGCCTTCTAAGCCAAGTGGCTTCTACGCCAACTGGCTTCTACGCCAACTGGCGGATTTCGAGTTCTAAGTCAAGTGTTGCTACCATGATTTATCATTGAGCTTCTGCTTCTCGCAGAAGCTGGATGCTCTCTTCCTCTCTCTCTTGAGTTAGGTGTGTCCCTTTGGTGGGTAAGGCCGTCCCGACTTCTCCCCCAAAGAGCTCAGGTGGACTTACCCATCTTGATGGGGGAGTTCCCCTCCCCCTTTCTTTTTTCTGGCACCCTGAGGTTGGCACTGGGGTTGGCACTGGCACTCATTGCATTATTGCATTGCACTCTAACCTTTTGCGCCCGTACTACTAACATTCACTGAGTAAATAAATGATTATGTGAATGAAATAATGAATTAATGAATAAATAAATAAAGTAAGAAACAGTTTTTTATGTTCATATTATCTCATAATGCTTATTAATGTTTCATTTGAAAAAGCTTTAATTTTTTATTCGAGAAAACTTAACTCTAAAATTATTATAAAAGTAAAAATAAAGCCACGTTTTTAATTATTTTTAAGAAAAATAATTATTTCTACATTTCAAAAAATGAAAAAAAATTTGTAGGAGGAAAAAAATAAGGAAACTACAAATTTAAGAAACATCCTGGAATTAAATTCATGTTTTATATTTCATTTGCATATTCATTGTCCGACATCTGGAGCAAGAAATATCCATCGCGGACTAGGACCATTTTAACGTACGATGTCTTTGAATATTAAAATCAATTAGAAGGTTTTAAACAAAGAGGAAAAGTAATATTGGATTAAATTTTAATATAGAGTGGAATTAATGTTAATATCAAATTGATATACAAACCGAGTACAGGAACCGAGACTGAATTTCTGTTCACATCTTTTATTCATAATGGCAACGGATTCTTCCACTGAAAACTGAATTTTTATAAAAATGTGATGGACAGAAAAATGTATAAAAGGATTAAGCTCCATTAAAAACAAATAAGTTCAAAATCTATTATTCATTATTTTCCTAATGGTCCTGCAGCATGAACGATCTTGCTCTTTATTCTTGGTAAAACAACCTTCTTTACAAATCAAAATTATTTTAAAAGATGTGATCCTCACCAGATGGCGATATGGTAACCTGACTTAATCTAACCCACAGTAACTTGCCGATTTTAGGTCAGGTCAATCAGATGTCGTTAGCCCAATATTATAGGTGTATTTGTGAAGCGGGAGGTGGGGGGAGTGGTGGATGGGAGAGTGTGAGATGGGGGTGCCATGCCCCCTTAAAATGAAAATTTGAATATACAATAGAGTAACCTAAGCTAAACTAAACTAACCTCACCTAACCTAACCTAATCTAACCTAGCCTAAACAAGAAAATAAAATAAAAAGAAAAACATGGTGGTGCCTCAGCCACAGTTACACTGAGTATAGGATAGAGTAACCTAACCTGACCTAACCTAACCTACCCTAAACGAGAAAATAAATAAATAAAAAATATAAATATGGGAGTACCACAGCCCAAGTGCTACTATGAATATAGACTGTAGTAGTCTAACTTAACCATATATATATAAATTTATATATATTTTTATGTAGGAAGGAGGAGCCAAGAGCGAACGCCCTCAAAATTGCCAACCCCATAGAAGAAGAAGAGAGCCAAAATCAAAGTCCATGGTTATCGAGATGCCTAGACACGCTGCGTTTGAAAGATGGGATGTCATAGACAGGCGGAGAGATGGAGTGAGGAAGATTGTTCCAGAGTTGACCGGTTGAGTAGATGAAAGATTCAAAATATCGATTAATCCTTCCGTTAGAGAGTTGGAAAGAAAAGAAATGAGTAAGTGTAGAAGGTCTGGTGCTGCGTGCTCTCCTCAAAGGAGGAGGCATGCAGTAAGAGAGTTCAGAAGAGCAGTGTCCGTTATAATAGCGATAGTAAAAAGAGAGTGAGGTAACATTGCGGCGAAGAGAGAGAGAGAGAGAGAGAGAGAGAGAGAGAGAGGAGAGAGAGAGAGAGAGGCGGGAAATTGATGAGACCGAAAGCCTTTGATTCCACTCGGTCAAGTACAGCTGTGTTGGTTGAGGCACCCTATATATGAAAAGCATACTCCATACAGGGGCGGACAAGGCCCCTATACAGAGACAGCAACTGGCGGGGGTGAAGAAACTGCGAAGCCGGTACAGCACACCTAACATCTTAGAAGCTGTTTTGGAAAGAGAGTATATATAATCTTTCCAGGAAAGATCACGAGAAAAGGAAACACCAAAAATGTTAAGAAGAGGAGAGATTGAGTTTTGTGTTGTTGAAGGTAAGGAGATAGTCGTGTGGAAGATTGTGACGAGTAGACAGATGGAGGAAATGAGTTTTTAAAGCATTGAAAGGCACAAGGTTTTCTCTGCCCCA
This sequence comes from Bathynomus jamesi, assembly GCA_023014485.1. Lineage (NCBI taxonomy): Eukaryota > Metazoa > Arthropoda > Malacostraca > Isopoda > Cirolanidae > Bathynomus > Bathynomus jamesi. The sequence goes on along the minus strand of JAJOZX010000408.1, from coordinate 827,536 downwards.
ATCAAAGCTAGCAGAAAGATCAGAGGTCAGGTCCTCCCGAGTCGTACCACGCGAATCATGGAGTGACTGTTGAGAGGGACGCTTTGGAAAGCGGGTGGAGAAGTGAAGAGTGGAATCATCGGCATAGGAGTGAATAGAACAGGAAGTAGGAATTAAGAGATCATTAATAAATAAAAGAAAAAGAGTGGGTGACAGGACAGAACTCTGAGGAACATCACTGAAGATAGCGTTAGGAGAAGAACAGTGGCCATCTACAACCGCAGTTATAGATCGGCCAGAAAGGAAGTTAGAGATGAAGGAATAGATAGAAGGATAGAAACCGAAAGAGGGCGAGGGCAGTTTCGACCGTACGCCTTCTACTTTCCCTCCTCTTTTCCATTCCGATGGCTCAGTTGCCGTCTCTTCTCCTGACAAAGCTGAACTCTTCGCTGAAACATTTGCCTCCAACTCAACTATGGACGATTCTGGTGCTGTTCCTCCATCTCCTCCCTCTGACTTTATTATGTCTGAAATTAGGATCTCTTCTAAAGATATTTTTTCTGCCCTATCTGTACTCAGCTCTAGGAGAGGAAGTAAAGTTGTTGAAGATCTTCTTAGCTAGATGCCAGAATGAGTGAGAAGAATTAAAATTGGATAGGTTTCACATTTTTGTCGGGTGAATGAATTTTTGGCGAGTCGAAGAACAAGTAACGTGTTATTTATATATGCAGTATATATATATATAATGCGTCTTGGTGGTGTAGTGGCTAGCGTCGCTGACTACGAATCCATCGGCCCCGGAATCGAGACCGGGTGACCAGTGGTGTAGTGCTAAATAAAGAAGTGAGGGAACGCATTTTGAAAGTGTTACTCAGATGCGGGGGGACAATGGCGAGCGCGGCGAGCCCATACAGCTGGGGGTCCGGGGGCACTGTAAGCCCCCTGGGAAATCTTTTGAAATCTGACCAATTTCAGGGATATTTTGAGGTCATATGCACTGGATATTAGGATATATTCCAAGGTTGAAGATGCAGTATTTCCAGTGTCATTAGATATACGACATCCAGTACGATCAATAAAAATAGCTAACAACTGGAATGATTAACTAAAAAAAAGTTAACAACTGGTACGCCGTGGTGACTGTTTCACCAGATTTTTATAGGCTAGCATTGCCTCAGTCGAAGCTAAAAGAAATGAAGCAGTTAATGATTCTTTCTCATATTTCTTCTAGGGGTGGGAATTAAAATTTCATGACGTTAGAGATTTGTAAGTTCGGATTTATTTGAAATAGTGAGGGAACGCCGTTCCGTCTACCAAAAAAAGTAAGGGAACGCCGTTCCCACGCGTTCCCACAGCACTACACCACTACGGGTGACTGCAGGCGGCGCGCAGCGGAACCTAGCTGTTCATACTTCCACACAATAAAAAAAATTGGTTGGTAGATAAATGGGTACCCTGGGTAGCCAGTGGTTAAGACGTTGGGCTGATGGTGGGACGTGGTTTTGATTCGACGTTAAACTGTAGGTCTAAGGTGGGGTGACAACTTGACCTTCGTCAGAATGAACAATTCGGGCGAAGCAAAACCAAGGTTAAACCAAGGTTATGTATATAAAATTGATGCTTAAAACCAGCACGCTGCCCCACATATTTTCACGCACAAACCGACATACTTATTTCTCGATATACAGATCCTTCAGAGCATTTTCGTTATATATATTCAAATTCAAAATTCAAAATTCAAAATCTTTATTCAGAAAAGAATAGAAGTGACAGTTTTAAAGTTTTTAGATATTTGTTATGACATTAATATATTCACAGTACAGTACTCTTATCTGAATATGCCACTGGGGATCTCGGTTTCATTCACTGCTGATTTAAAAAATAAAAGAATATTTGGTTTAGGTAATTTTATGAGTAGAATTCAATTTTGGCCCTTCTTATATGTGAAATTTATCAAAACTAAGATATATATAAATCATAACCTAACTAAAATAGAAAGTAAATTATACCCACCAACAGCCTAAATGAACGCAATATCTTCTACAAAAATCATACAATATCTTGTTTCGAAAGTAAACAATACCCTTTTCATAAGCTGGTCGGCTAGGGTTCACTTACGCTAAGCAGTTAGATATCGGTTAACTTAAGTAAAGATGGATGAAGAATTTAATTTGATAAAGTTGCATAACAGATTGCAGACAGAAGAAGATGGAAAATGAAACCAAACGAAAAGGAATGTCGTAGAAAACATTAAATGGTGATCAAAATCGTGCATAATAATTGCATATGGAAATGCCAAACAAGTGAATGTAATAAAACAGTTTCGGTGCGACATGGGACATGGTTCGAAGACACCCATATTCCATTATGTGAGCTTATTATGTTTGTTTATAGTTGGGCCAAAGAATATACCAACTTAAAATTTTTTAATCATGAACTCGGAATTAAAACCGACGTAGTAATAGACTACAACAACTATTTAAGGGTGGTGAGTTGAACTATCCTAATGTAACCTAATGTAAAGTAACCTAACCTAACCTAACTTATAATATGCTGATACAATATTGAAAAAAACCGTGAAAGTAGGAGGACCAGGTACTATGGTCGAAATTGACAAAACAATGTTTTCTAGAAGAAAGTATGCGACTTCTTCCTGAGCAGTGGGTGTTCGGTGGTATATGCAGAGAAACAGGAGAATATTTCCTGTATGCTGTTCCTAATCGTGACCGGGAGACGTTAACATCAGGTATAAAGGAACACATAAAGAGCAGTGGTGGGCACCGTTAACCAAAAAGTTAACTTCGTTAACCGCTAATCCGTTAACCAAAAAGTTAACTTCGTTAACCGTTAATCCGTTAATTCGTTAAACATGTAACGGAAGTTACCGATAAACCGTTAACGTTAACTTTTATTATAAAAAAAATGAAAAACACAATATATATATAATTTAATTTTCCCTCTTCTTCTCGTTCTCCATTTTGTCCATGAGATGCATGTTGCCCTTCATGAAAATTAGCATATCAAAGTTTTCATCAGACAGGGATGATCTCTTGGCCGTCAGGATGTCCTTGCCCATAGAGAACAAACGCTCCACTGCAGCACTGGAGGGGATGGCTGTGTTGAACTTGATGAACAAGTCCACCAACACTTGCTCACCCAAGAAGGCAGCATCTGTCAGCAAGTCCTTGGAGTTGGTCTCCAGCCAGGTCTTGACCAAGTTCTGGGCCTTGCCCTTGAGTGACCTGTGGCTTCTGCTGCTCTCTTTTGTCCGGATGACAGCACTGAAGAAGTCATCCTCCTCCTCGTTGTTGCTTGAAATGCATCAAGGAGACTACTAATAAGGTACTCACAGACATATTATAAATATACATGACTTACTTGACAACGATTATTTTTAAATATTCACTAGCACAAACATGTTGCGCAAGAGACAGACTGCAAATGAAACGAATGTAGTTATTTGTTGTAATTGTTACATATATATTATTGAAAGTGCCTTAAAATGCTCGTGATATTTCTTGAAAGAAGTTGAAACATTCAACTCAAATGGCAAATCTTTCCGCCTGATTTTACAGTCGACCATGTTTTGCTCAAACCAATGCCATAAATAACTACCATATTTGGTAAGACACAAATTGTGGCGACGGAAACAAATATATCGCCTGATTTTGCACTGCGGAAATGGAAATTCGTTCATCACTATTAACAGTGGCGGATTAATTGCGCACCTGCTCAGCACTGAAAAATAGAAACTTTTAAACGTTTATTTATGAATTTTTTGGGTTAACGGACTTGAGTTAACGGAAGTTAAATGTAACGGAAGTTAATTAGTCCGATAATGATTTCAAAGTTAACTTAAAAGTTAAATTGTTAACGAAAAAGTTAACTTCGTTAATTAACGATTAACGGATTAAACGGTTTGTGCCCAGCTTTGATAAAGAGGTACTACAATAATAAGTGACAATAATAAGTGACTACAGAATTCAGAAGGATATGAATATAAATATTTAATAGTTAATCAGTCAAAAAAATTTGTTCGTTCGGAAAGTGACGCACACACACAGAAAAATGAAAGCACATGGCATTTGGTCAAACATAGAAACCAACACCATTGTGGCACTCATCAACAAATGATCGAGTCATACTTGTGTGAATTTGTGTGGAGAAAAATAAATAAAATAATGATTTTTTAAGACGATGTTAAAGATATTTCAAACGTTTCTTTAAATGCTAGACTAGCCGGATACGTATAGTTTACTTTCTATTTTAGTTAGGCTAGCATAGGCTATTCTAAGGAAATTTAAAAATTACACACCTGTGACAAATTACAAAAAATCGAGTCAGACTTTCAAAATTAGTAGTATATTCAAAATTAGAACATAATTTTTTTAGTACTGGTAACAATTTTTTCAATATCTGACACTTCTAAAAACATTGACCCATACCATCGTTGAGTCCTGTGCTTTGTTGGTTCTACATCTCTTCTTATTTTGTCATTCAACCATAGCAACACCGCACTTCTTGGATGAAAGTGTAACACAAATGGCATGTTATGCCTAACATAAAGTTCATGAGCACATCTGAAGACAGCTGTGAACGATCGGCTGTTTTGAGAACATTATAAGACTTAATGAGTCTTTCCACATCTGCTGAATGCGGTTTTGCTACAACAATCCGACCAAGTGCAAAAGTCAACACATCAAATTCCTGATTTTCTAACTGCAGAAGTCTTTTCATCAGGTTTGAAGTTCCAGTACTTGAAATACCGGGTAATGCACAGGCATCGCTGTACTGTAGTGCAAATGTTGCTAAGTCAAGATCTGGAATAATGAAAGCATGGCATTCATTCAATTGTAAGTCAGTCACTGAAGAATGTAAACTTCTCAAGTGGTTCAGCAACTTTAAACGATCAGAATCAAAAGCATATCTTTCTTTTAGGAAGTTTTCTTTTCTTTTCTTTCCCAACCTTTTCCAGTTCTTTGGTGCGAACTGCTGACGTATGAAAAAATGTTGAGAGACCACTGCCATCTTGTATCAACATATTCACTTCCTTCACAGTTCTAGAGACTTTGCCAAAGGTCAGATCTGATCGAAGAACTCCACATCAAATTTTTATCAGTGGAAGGTTTGTTTCAGCCATTTTCCTTTCCTTATCTAACATTTTCCACAGGCTCACATGTTCTCCTGTGTTGAGACTCTTTCCATCTGTGACAACACATGTTACCTTGTTGAAATTTTTTTTCCAAGAATAGTAAAAGAGACTGCTTCTTTCACAGTTAATATATATCCTTAATTCTTCCGCTGAGTAGATTCAGAAAATCCAAGGAAAAGGTCTTCCTCTTGCCCATTTGAACGAACTAGCTTACACTTGACATATTTATTGTCAAGCTGGAATTGATCAACAGAGCCATCTATTGCAATTGATACAGCAATTGCCGATTTGATTTTTTCAAGTAAATAGGTTTATCTGCTCGCATAAATTCGTTTAATTTGTACAACAACCTAGCATGTGAAACTTTGTCAAAAGCCTTACTAAAATTCAAATAAATTATATCTTGCAGACTTGATATTTTGATTGATTTTAAACCATTTTAATATTTAAATATCACATTTAAAAATAGGTTAACTATAAAAAAATGATGAGAGAAAAAATATTTTCATGAGAGTAAAATCTGTAAAAACTTTTGAAATAAAGGCAAAATGGCAATTTTTTGCACACTGCTTTATAGTAAATAATTTTAACGGCATTCCCACCAACGTACAATACGCAACAAGCAAAATATCACAGCAGAAACCCGTAAAGCCGAGGGTGTATGAAAAGAAAAGTAATAAATTATATTGAAGTATTAAAATATTTTAGGTACTTTCCTGTTATCCTGGACCCCAGACTTTTTGCCAGATTTGTACACCACTTATACCAAATTTCATTGCAAATTTTTTTCTTTTTAAATGTTAAGTAACTAACCTAACCTAACCTGATCTAATCAGGGGTTGGGTTAGGTTAGGTTAGTTACTTAATATTTACAAAAAGATTTAGCAATGAAATTTGGCAATCTGGCAAGTGGCGTCCGAATCTGGCAAAAAGTCTGGGGTCCGGGATAACAGGAAAGTACCATATTTGATAAAAAAATTTATAAATATTTAGGAAAAATAAATGTACTTTGATATTCTGTATGTTATTTTATTAGTTACCTAGTTATATCCTTATATTAATGTACTCCAACTCAGTACCTGGCGTCCTGGCTTTGGAATATAGTAGGTTTGGCAAGCATTATCGTAAAAGCCGTACATGCACTGAGAACGTTATAGTCGGTATTGACTTATCTTCGTCACCGTCGGTTTCATACGATATACCAGTGATATCCTACTATAATTTCTAAAAATCGACTATAACCGTACGACCTACGATAATTGTTGACTGGGTAGAAACTATTCAGTAGGCTTTTGAAAAAATAGGCCTTGTGGCCCTGACACGCGGAGGATAAGACAAATATATTTTATCATTCTAAAATAGAAAATAGGTTGATTCAGTTGTTACTACGTAAATATCGTTTTTGAAATGTAGCGAATCTGATGAGTTGAGCGCACAGTTGATAAAGTTTTCATATTATACTGTATATTTTTTATTTTAATGCATTATTTTAAACGTTTCACAGATGTCACACATGTTTATATAGTTAATTAATTAAATTTAATAATGCACAAATTTAATAATACACAAAATAATTTTTAAAAATACACAAAAAAATTTAATAATGCACATTTTGTGTATTAATACACGCTAAAATAGCCTATGTAGGCTAGGGTCTATATATCTTAGTTTTGGTTAATTTCCACATTTAATAAAGGCCAAAATTGAATTCTGAGCCTAAAATTACCTAAAAATAATGTTTATTAAAAATCAGTAGTGAATGAAACCGAGAAGCATGGAGGTTTTTTAGGCAAAATTACTGGCATTAAGTTTATTTATTAAATATATATAGTGAAAATCGCAAGTAATAGTAATAGAGATAACAAATAATAATAATAATAATAATAATAATAAATACAACATAAAGTTTACAAACTTTTTCATAGTTTTAAATTAAATGATTTATTGTATATTATAAATATAGAAAATGTTAAAATATAAAAAGAAAAAATTATGAAATTTAAAGTACTTATTCAAATTAGCATATTTTAAATAGTTGATTATAAAATGGGAACTTCGTTGCTATGGTAAAAATGGCAGTAGTGAACTTATACACCAGTAGGAGCCAATGAGGTGCTTTATTAGATATATATTTATTGATGAAGCCTGCCTGATATGCATGGGAATTGTATTCCATATATCTGCTCCTTTGAAAGAGAGTGCACTTCCTGCAGTTTCTACTGTATAGTTAAGTTTGTGTATAAATTCCCTCGTCAGTTTGGTATTGTAACAGTAGTGTATTTGATGAGGGGGCGATAGCTCTTTGAATGGATGATGTATGTTGATTTTTACTGATAACTTTGAATATATTGATAGCAATATATTGAATTTGTTTGAGCCATTTGATTTTAAAATATTTAGCTCTTTAAACATTGGGGAAGTGCGACTTTGTCTGTTGTCATTATTCGAGAGTTCGCAGACATATTTTTTATGAATTACTTCCAAAGGATATTTTATATATTTCTTTTAGCTACCCCATGTTGTAATGCAATACAATAAATGGGAATGGATGAAGAAATAATATAGGGTAAGGGGTGCGTTTTGAGGAAGGGTCTTTTTTAGTTTAAACAATATGAAGTAAAATCTTGATATTTTGGGTATATGTTGTACATGACTTTTCAAATTTAGTTTTTCGCCTAACATAATGCCAATTACTTTAACCTCATTCACCATTGCAAGAGTAGTATTCCCAATATTTTATTTGACAGTTTGTAGTAATGTTTCGTGGTAATAATCATATAAGATGACTTTGTTCAATTAAAGTTTATTAGCACGTATTCATTTATACACTTTTTCTAATTGCCTGTCCGTTTCATTAATTAGAAAGTCTGAGTTATGATGTGGTATCATCTGCGTATTGTATGCAATTTAATGTAGTTGAGCGATGAAAATCGTTGATGTGAATTAGAAATAATAATGGGCCAAGAAGAGATCTTTGTGAGACTCCACTAGTTAGCATCGCCTCGTCGGATAAATTATCTTTTATTCTGAAGTACTGATGACAATTTGATATGATATGATTTCAATCAATCGATGATATTTTCTCTTATTCCATATATGTGAAGTTTATTCATTAAGATTTCATGCGGAAGTGTATCAAATTAGTCGAGGAGCACGAGGGTCAAAGTGGACACCTCATGCTATATTTGGTTGCCTAGCATTTTTCAACATTTTAGACCAGGGGTCACCGACCTTTTTTTTTGTTCACCGCCCACGTTTACGATTTTTCGAAAATTAAAAAAGCTTATCGCCCACCTTAGATCAAAAAGAATAAATCAATATAATCGATAAAATAAATAATGAAATAAATGTTTAATTACCTTTAATGTGAGCCCACTAGTGGGCGCTACCGCCCAGGTTGGTGACCCCTGCTTTAGACCCTCCAGAATAAAATTCTAGAGGGCAATCCCCTGAGATTAGTGTACTTCACTCCGAAAATTTGAATTACCTTAGGCCTCTGGGATTTCCGAATGGCCGATTGTAAGTATTGGATTATTTTATAATTTACATAGTAAAATTAGTGTTTTATAGTCATATTTGATATAAAAATATCCGAAATGATGAGGTACAATAACCACAATGAAAAAAATCGCCTCACATTTTGTTGCCAAAAAAAAAATCTGTCATAGTGATCTTCACATACAATCAGTACTCATTATTTCTGTACATTAAAGATTTTTTTTTATTTTATTTAGTTAATTTTTATATATCTAAATTTTTAGGAGTGAGCATGTAGAAATCCTTCAGTTTTATTTTAGGCAATATATATAATATTTCTTAATATATATATATATATATATATATATATATATATTATATATATATATAAATAATATATATACAGTATATATATATATATATATATATATATATATATATATATATATATATATATATATATATATAAATATATATATATATACAGTATATATATTATATATATATATATATATATATATATATATATATGAATGAATTGTAATGAGTTGTTTTTATTTGTTTACAGATTTGGTAAAGTCGTCTAGCCTGTGACAGACGATGGAAGAGTCCATCTGCATCGGAGAAACGGAGCCTGTCAGAGTTACCAACTTTAAGCAATGTATCATCTGCCATAAGGACACCCACTCAACTCTGTAGAGAGTCACCTCGTTTGATACATTCATCTTTGCCATACAGAAAAGGCAAGATCATATTGCTAAGCGTTTAGAAATAGTTTTGGAGAAAGACATTTTGAAACACTAACCTATGATGTGGCATGGAGAATGCAGACTTTGGTATACACTGAAGAAAAGCTTTGATTTAGCTGTCAAGAAACGGACGTCTGCTACAGACATGCTTGATAAAATACAAGCTTATCCTGGTAAAACTATTGACCTAGTTGTTATTGATGTACGTTATCATATTCCATGTATGAACGCCTATATCAGTGATTCCCAACCTATTTTAGGCTAACGCCCCCTTATATCCATCAATATTTGCTGGTGTCCCCTCGTAAAGATAATAATATAACAGGATAAGTGATAAATGACTTATTAATAGATGGGTGGAATTTTACAGTTTTTCTTAAAATTAAATTACATACATTTTGTAATGTAAAATAATATATGGGTAAGTAAGAAAATAAGTAATAGTATTCCGATGTTCAATACAAAACAAACTACATCAAAATTATTAGTACAGAATTTAAAAAAATAATTTTAAGGAAGCCCTGCGCTTGATGAAGTCAGCTAATCTAGTGATGTCAGGCTCCATGTATGAGAGGCGCAATCTTAGGTCACCTCTCTGTTATTTGCAAACGATTTCTTTGTTTACTTAGCAGCTGGACTACAGCGCTGAATCCCTTTTCTACTAAATACGATTTGGGAAATGCACTAGTAGTATGTTAGCGAAAATATCGAATACAAATCAATCGAATGCAGGCTGATCAATGATGCTCTAAAGGGGGAGCGGGGGTGGTTTAGTCCCTCCAAGGGGTAGGGGGTTGTCCCCCCTAAAAATATATATATGAAGTGCATACGTATATATGTGGGTGTGTATGCATGTAGGTTTCTATAGAAAAGCGTAAAACAAAACTTCTTTAAATATTTATATACTGTATATACACATATTTGAATTGTATGTGTATATATGTAGCGGAAGGCCGAGACTAGATTCACCAAAGGTAGGTAATCTAACACACAAGGGTAATAAAGCATAAGAAGGAGGAGAGAGACAAAAATCCATTCGTGGCCATAGCGCTTCGCATAATGTCGTCTTCACAAGCCTTCCTGGGCGGCTCTGGGATCACAGCCAGTTGACAAGAATCAGCCAATCGTATGGCGTAATCGGCGGTCAGCCAGTTTCTTTTGAAGGCAAGCAGTCAGTCACCTTAGTTTAGTATCTTATATATACATGTTTTTTTTTATGTAGAAAAGAGGTGGCTAATGGCGAGCGCTCACAAAAGTGACCCTTCTACACAAGACGGAGAGAGCCAAAAACAAAGTCTCCAAGGCTCAGTGACGCCTTTTTATTTTAAATATAAATTTTGAAAAGGTTGTGTAGTGAGTAAGATGCATATATGTGTAGTGAGGAATAGAGAGAGAAGTGTGAGTTTCAGATCATACTGGACTGCTCACAAGGTAGATGAGGCACGGAAAAAGATAAGCTAAGGAGTAGAGTGACAGGAGAAACAGGAGTTCAAGCACTCCCTGACTCTTGCCCAACATCCACCCCGGAGTACTTCCCTGGTCGATTGGTGTCTACAATCTCCTCCTAAAATATAGGCTAACTGGAGCGGCACCACTCACAACAAATTCTTAAAGTAAAATGTAGCCATCCTAGTGGGCTTCCGAACCCCCACCAGTCGAACCAGCCAGTCTTGGAGAACGTGAATGTGGGTAATACGTGCATAATAAAGTACAAACATGAATACAGTTGTTCACAAACATGAATACAGTTATTCAGTCAGAGGAATGCACACATATACAATAATAATAACGATAATAATAATAATAATAATAATAAATAAATCTCGACAAAAAAAAAGAGAGACCCTGAACACCCGATATAAAAAATCCAGCGGCAAATCTCTAATAATAAATTATATATTTATATATATATATATATATATATACAGGGTGTACATAAATTATCTTTACAACTCTTCTCTCAAATATATACGAGGGTAATTCTATAAGTATCCGCACTTTTTATTTTCACAATTTTATTTTCACATCTGATAGATTATAAATACATCACTTCTCAACATAGTCTCCCTGTTTCTCAATACACTTAGTCCAGCGATCTACAAGCTTCCTAATGCCATCACAAAAGAATGTTTTTGTCTGTGTGCGTAGCCAGTCATGCACCGCCTCCTTCAGGTCATCATCGCCCTGGAATCGCTGACCTCTCAAAGCGTCTCTTAGTGGTCCAAACAGGTAAAAATCCGAAAATGCCAGGTCTGGACTGTAGGCTGGATGGTCGAGACCTTCAAATTTAAGTTCTTCAAGGCATTTTCTAGTCTGTGCAGCGGTATGAGGGCACGCATTGTCATGTACCAAAATAACTCCTTCCGACAATCTCCCTCTCCGTTTTGTGCAAATTACTTACTTTAACTCATTCCGAAGACAGAAATAGACCTAACGAGACGATGTATGGGTCTCAAAACATACAGCAACTTGTGCTGTGTTCTCGGAGCCATTTTTACTGTATAGCTAGACGAATTCACTCATTTCTTTCTTTAGGTTAAATATAGATGTTACGAAAGTAAAAATCAAATTAATTATGATTCAACACCTATAGAAATTTCTGAATTAATATATGTATTATATGAAATTAGAATAATAGAAATATTAACTAAATTAAAATAAATTACATCTAATTTTCAATTATAGGAATAACTCATACTTTTCCAATTTTGAAGTCAAATATTTTATTAAGTGGATAAACTAATGTTTTAATTATTCATCCATCAAATATGTTTTTCTACCTCTAATTATTCACTTGAACATTATTATTATTATTATTATACTTAACTATTTATCTTAAATTATTTTCTTAATCTTTATTCTAAAATTAGTTACAGATCTACGAGTCGTAACCATTGTTGTATTTCTGACGGAAAAAGTGTGGAAGCGATTCTACAGAATTGTTTTGGCGAAGGCAGGTATACCTTTCCTTTCAACCTTTCAAAGGTTCCGCGCGATGATGCCTCATTTCATGAAGGTCAAGTTTGTCGCCCCTCCTCTCGAGTTGGCCTGGTGGAGTAGTGAGTTGGTTTCTTGTAATCTCCACCTCACATAGCCAGGTACGCCAGGCTCATCGGGGATTGTTCTAAGCCAAGCGTCTAATCTTCTTTTGAAGATGTCCACTTCAACACTATTCATATTCCTTAGGTCTTTGGGCAGCTGAATAAAGAGCCTTGGTCCTCTCACAACAAAACTATTTTCTTTCATGGTTAAGGATGTTTCTAGTCTCGCCTTTAATTTAGGAACACGACACAGTCTTCCTTTTCTAATTTCCACCGTTGTTTGGGGAGTTATAGGGTTCAGAGTAAAATTAGGGACTAGTTTCTCCATTATTTTCCAAGTGCAATTAATGGTGTATCTCTCTCTTCTCCTTTCCAGTGAATATAGGTTTAGTTCGCGTAACGTTTTCCAGTAATTTAGTTCTTTGCACCCCTTGATCTTGGCTATGAAGCTTCTCTGAATTTATTCTAGCTGTCCAATGTCTTTTTTACATGGGGATGTTAGGACCGAGCATTATTCCAATTTGGGTATGATCAGTGTTTTCAGTAGATGAATCATTATATTCCTATCCCTTCGTTTAAAGGTTCTCAGTATCTGCGCAGTTATTCTCTTTGCTCTTATTTTGTGTTTCAAATTTCGCATCATCAGTCATTACAACCCCTAAATCTTTTGCTCTAGAATTTCTCTGAATTTCCTGTCCATTTGTGCTATAACATTCCATGGATTTTAGGTCTTCTCTTTTTCCGTACCTTAACAACTGAAATTTCTGTGTTAAACTTCATATTATCTTCCGACCACTTGTAGATTCTGTTCATGTCGGTTTGTAGAGATCCTATATCTTCTGGGTTTCTTATTTTTCTACTGATCTTTATGTCATTGGCAAAGGATGTTATTGTGCTGTCTCTGGTAACGTCCTCATCTATGTCAGTTAGCATGATTATGAAGAGTAGTGGAGATAATACTGTTCCTTGTGGTAATGAGCTGAGGAACTCTGATTCTGATGAAGATACTCCTTGCACTGTAACGACTTGCCGCCGCTCACTAAGGAAATTATATATCTATTTCCCTACTTTTCCTGTCATTCCCATATATTTCAGTTTATGTATTATGATGCCATGGTCACACTTGTCGAACGCTTTGGCAAAGTATGTGTATATTCAATCATAGTTTTCATTACTTTTAAGTGCATCAATAATGTTGCAGTGTTCCATTAATTGTGATAGGCATGATTTGCCTGACCGAAACCTATGTTGGTTATCATTTAATTTTTTCTGAGTTCCCAAAAAGTCATAGATTTTCTGTTTAACTATTCTTTCAAATATTTTAGTGAGATGAGATGTAAGCGAAACTGGCCTATAGTTTTTCTCCTCGGATCGATCTCCTCATTTATATATTGGGACTATGTTCGCGTTCTTCAGGATGCCCGGTATTTCTCCCGTGTCTAGTGATCGTCTCCATATCTAATATAGGGGCTCAGCGATTGCATCCTTGCAGTTTTTGATCAGTGTGGCATTCCAATTATCCGGTCCTGTTGCCGAGTGTGATTTTAGTTTCCCTATAGCTTGTGTAATATCATCTGTCGTAAAGTCGAAGTCCGTTATACTTTCCCCTTGTAGTTCTTCTTCAAAGAACGCGTTTCTATCGCATATTAGTTTGTCAGTTTTTGGGATACTGAAAGATGATTCGTACTGAGCTCTTAATATTTCAGATACTTCTGTTAGATCGTCAGGTAAAGCACTCTCTTCTTTCTTCATAGGTCCGATTGTCGAATGGTTTTCGACCGCCTTTTTGCAAAATTATAGAAGTACTTTGAGTTAACCTTTATCTCTTCAATAGCCTCTTCTGCTTCTTTCTCTGTATGCTTCTCAATTAGTTCCTGTATGAAGTAATCGATACTCTGCAGTTTATCATTTAGTATTTTTCTGATGTTGTTATCTTTACAGTTTCTTAATTTTGCAGTCACTCTTTTTCTCTTTCGGAACAATTACCTCTTTTGTCTCTCGAACCTGCTTCTCTTTCCTCTTTGTTGTATTTTTGGGACATGTCATTCCACAATTTCCAGCGTCTTCTCCTCTAAAGTCATTAGTATATCTTCCTTTGTCTTGGCCTCGAAAATGGTTTTCCAATCTATTACTTCCATGCTGAATGCAACGTCTTCCCAGTTCATAGCTTTGGAGTGAAAATTAAAAATTTCGAATTTGATTCTTTCTGTTGTTCGTGTTTTTTCCTTTCCGGTTCCTTTTATATTGGTTGTTATTTCAATGTTGTGGTCCGATGTTATAGTTGGGGATATTTCTACATTATCAACTAGGTTGCTGTTGCTAGTGAATACCAAGTCTAGGAAGTTGGTTTTCTTGTGTTTTCTGTTATTTCTTGTGTTAACATAAATTCATCAGCTAGAGCTAGTAGCACTTTTAACTGCTCCTAGTCTTCCCGTGTAGCCTCCTTCTCCTGGTGTATACATATATTTTTTCCTATCCTTTTATATTTCATGAATGGGAAATTAAAATCACCACAGAGAAAAAAAAAAAAATATATATATATATATATATATATATATATATATATATATATGTCACAACCATGCGATTTACCATTTCTATGGTTGAACAGTATCCATGTTTGTGCCATTAGAAGTTCGCTGTAAACAGCGAATGTCCCTCCCTTCGCTGTGCCTCTCTAATTCGTCTCATTTGATTTCTCGCAAATAATGATTTATACTGTACGTACAGAGTAAATCACTCTGACGTCATAAAGTAACTAAATTTCCTTCCATACCTTGAATACTGAATCACGTGTTTAGTATGTGGATATCTTTTTTATTCAATGTATGGTAAATTCTTTAGTAATAATAAAAACTTCACTCTCTATAAGTCATTATTTATATGTTGTGTACTGTCTGGTGTTATGCAATATACATATTATTCAACTATACTCATTATTCAACCATGCTCATTCATACATCCATGTTCTTTCTTGACCGCTATCCTTTATTAATTTTATTACTTATTCATTCATCTACCTATTGTCTACTTATGCCCTATCAACTTATCAGTCTATGTTTGCTCGTGTCTAGATTACGCACACAACTTATTGTGTGACGACTGTATACACTACTTTGTGCAGTCGTACATGTCCCTTGACGATCATGATTACGTACATGTAAACACGTCCACGTGTATTCTTTATACTTTTTCTTTTAATTATTTCACCTCTCGCAAGGTACTCGTTAATGCTGATTGAGTGTTCGAATTCCGATGTCGTCGCCAAAACCAAGCATCTGAATTCAAAAATCTCCTCTCTTGCTTCTGCTACAAATTTATAACATTAAGATGTTATGTATATTATTATATTATACTATATTGTCTGTATTATGTTATCATTAATGTCAGTGTACTTCTAAATGAAAAGTACACCGTATTTTTCTCCGTTTTCATCATCGCTAGCTTTTAGGCTTTCAAATCATGATAACCAACCATTCCTTTAATAATATTGACATAATTTGGCGTAATTATTGTTAACTATAAATATAGTATAACATTATTCTTAATCCCCTGTAAATTACACAACAACGGAGAACTCTCCTTCATTATTTAAATTGTATTATCTATTCAGATTACTTCACTATTAGATATTTCAATTAACAAATTGCTAAAATTGTAATTAACGGTAATTAATGTACTTAATATAATGTAATTTATGTACTTAATGTACTCGGTACATGTCGGCCCCCGACATTATGTCGCCATCCGAAAAAGTGTATATCTTACAAAAATTAGTATTTTTTTGGTTAACTTTTTGCTTAAATTATGCTTGACGTCAGAATTCTTCAGCTCTCCAGCTAAAGTGGGAGCTTAACCTTCAACTGCATTCCCCCAAAATTGAGGCTTATATATTTCTTGTATTGTAAATTAATTCATTCCTGCCTGAGCCTTTACCCGAGGAGGCCGAGCCCCCCCCCCCCCACGCCTTAGATTTCCTGCCTTAGACTTTACCCGAGGAGGCCGAGCCCCCCCCCTCGCCTTAAATTCCTGCCTGGCCCCTTGTTACCAGAGGTTGCACCTCCCTCATTTTAGATTCCTGCCGGGGTCATTGTTACAAGAGGTTGCACCTCGCCCCCTTTAAATTCCTGCCTGAGGCTTAGACCAAGGAGGCCAAGCCTCCTCATTTTAAATTCCTGCCGTAACTCTTACTCGAGGAGGACAAGCCTCCTCGCTTTCAATTCCTACCTTAACCTCTTAACGACCAAGGTTTTTGTAGGGTTAAGTTATGAATGCGTGTATTGGAAACGGTACAAATTTGACCCAGTGATCCAAAAGAGGTTAACTATTGTCAAACGGGGTCGAACCTCTACCCCTGTAAATTCCTGCTTGAGCTGTTGTTGTAAGAGGTAAAACCTCTCCCCCTGTAAACTTCTGATTATCAGTGCCTCGTTCTGTATATACTTTGTGAATAAAAATTTATGAGTGAACTAAAACTCCAATTTTTGAAGTGAAGTGTTTCCATTCACCCCTTCGTGAAAAAACCTGGTAGAAACTGTTCAATGGTATTCGGATGCTCTCGGCTAAGGCCGAGCTTACCCAACAAGGACCACCTTCGTTGGATTGTCCAAATTGCATTAACCCTAAAAAGTCGCAAGCGGGCAGAGGCTCGCACAATCTATGCGTGACACTGGAGGTCCCACCGAGACTGTTTTAGTTTCCCAACACCGAGACCGCTTTAGTTCCCCAACACCGAGACTGTTTCAGTCCCCCACCGAAAAAACCGTCGTCCATCAATGGATGTCCCTACTTTGAAAATTTTTTGAAACACTTCATGGATTCACTCGTTCGACGTCGACCGCAACCTCTTCAACTTGGACTCCAACCCCACCATCTGCAACTTCAATTTCATTCAACTCATCGTTGACCTTCAATCAACTTTCGTTACTTGGAAATTCCTTCCTTGAAATTCTCTCTCCAATCAACCCCAAATATTTACTATAAATATTTCCTTCGAAGAACTTTTCTTCGATTTGTAATGTTCAATCAACTTTTGAATTATTGTTCGTATTTTTCACCCATCAACCGTGCGACCGTCTTCCCATCTACAATCTTCCTTCAACGTTTATGTGCTCCGTCGTGGCAATCAGTCGCCTCACCAAACGATTGGAGGCATCAGCTGACTCTCCTCAGTCGCCTCACCAAAACGTTTTTCTCCGTTTATGTGATGAGTTTTAATTATTAATTACTACTTTTAAATCATTTCCTTAGTTATCATTTTCTTTAATTTTAGTAATTTTAATTCACTTTTATTTTTCCCTTTTTAGTGTGAAACAGTGAAATGACTTTATAAACACTTAACCATTTTTTTTAATTAATTGATTTTAATTAACTGTTCGATAGTAATACGAAATACAGTACTAATCAGACGTTGTCATTGATTCAGTATTCACGTATTTATTTTTCCCAACAGATTATAAATCTGAATTTTTTAAATTCTTTTTATAAAATTTTCTGCACATTGTGTATATTAAGAATATTAAATAATATTATTTTAGATTTTGTTGTGGGAAATAAATGCGATCAGTCATAATCCTGATATATATACCCATAACTTACATTTTTATTTAGTTGAACCCGGTTAGGTTCCTTTTTTTAATTTTTTTCAGTTTAAATCTTTTTCAGTAATTTTAGTGAAAATTTATGTTATCGTTATTATACTGTAACCCTTTTTCTAGTGTGATTTTGACCGAATTTCGACCCTTGCCAACGAGACTTCAGCGTTGGGAGATTCGAAAATTACTCGTCGATTGCTGCATCCGGAGTAAATACAGAGTCGCCCATTTTGTTCTACGTTATCTCGTAACTATATGAAAAAATTTGTTTCATTGTTTATCTCGTTTTTTTCAATTTTATTCAAAATACTTAGACTTTGTTCCATTTATTTTTTTTTATTGCTTGTCTCTTACATGGTTATTTTTGTTCTACACACACACTTCCGTGACAACGACACGTGTTATGATTAACGATGTCCAAACCATTACCCCCCCTGACATGCACTACTGTCAACCTTATAACTCCCTCTTCCGTACTGAAACGTACAATTGATGTCCCTCATTTTCGCGGTCGCGTTAATAACACAGCTCAACAAAAAATTTTTTTTGTTTCGTTGCCAAGGAAATTCGTACGAATTTAGGGTATTTTGGGGTTGCTGAATTCCAAAATGAAAGTAGTTTTTCCGATTTGGCTCTAGTTCTTGAGATAATGAATACCCTCAATTAATAGGAAACGTAACCATAATGCGTGCATATGGGAAACTACCGGAACATTCTAGATGGTGAGACCGAATAAAATGCCATTATGTATTTCATGTGTTTACTTTTGTATGATTTGAAACAATTTCAATGCGATTTGTAAGTAGGCTCCGCCTGAACATTAAATTTTTTGCATTTTTACGTGTTTCAATGGGGTACCAATTATCTCATAAATTAGAGCCAATCTAGCAAAACCGATGTCATATTCGGAATCAGCACCACAAAGTTACCCCAAAATCACTCTAATATGATTGGCAATAAAATGTGTGTTGACCAGTGTAATAGATTTGTAGAACCCTCCTTTAAGGATTGGTTCGGTAAAATTGACGATTCGTTTAGAGGTTGTCTGACTACAGATGCAGATAAAATCGGTTTTGCTTTTGACACTTGTGACCCAAATTTCGGTGACGCCGCGCGCGTCCGTACCTTTCTTATCGATTGGTCCAATGGACAAATATATCAATTGTCTTGGGTAGAATTTAAACGTTTTTGGTATGATATATATAAAGGTCTGCATAAACTCACAGAATGTTGTGACAGGCAGGGATCCGTCAAATGGGACGTTGACGTTAAAGGTTTAAACAGCAGAACACGAACACACCAGTTCCGGATTTTCCTTCAGTCTCTTGCTCATGAGTCGTGTAACCATCCTTCAGTGTTGCGCGAAAACGCATCTCCCGATAATGTTGTTTCGGTAGAGAATCGGAGTGATTCCGCTGACCCTTCTGGTCTGGGTAGAAAGGCGTTGAATGTACCTTATTCTGACCCAACTTTCTTCTCTGACTCAGTTGTCTCTGAACCGTTTGTTTCAGCTTGTTCTTCAAATGAATTTCCTTCGAGGCTAGAACTCACAACCTCTCCTGATGATGATTTTTGTGATGCTAATGTTGAAAACAGTAACGACAACAATGAAATTGTTGATTTATGTAATTATAAAGGTACTTCTGTTGAAAGTCTTTATGATGAAACTTCCGTTGAAAGTTTTTATGATGAGAGTTTTGTTGAAAGTAAGTGTAATACCTACATTAATAATTGTTGTAATGTAAATGGGGATGTGACCAATTCTTTATTAGATGTGAATTCAGACTACTTGGATGATTGCTGTGTAACTGATGTGGAAAATCAGAATTTATTTCATTCTCACCCTGGTCAGGACAACCACGTTGGTCCCGATGGCCATGACTTGTACGATGATTTAGAGTTTAGACACTGCTCCTCAAATTGTTAGTAATTTTTGTCATTCGGACATTGACTCAACTGATTCAGTTAGTTCAGTTAGTTGGTCAAGCAGACCATGTTTTTGATTTAGATGGACCAGATATCCATACATGTCCCAGAAAGGACGCGAATTCTGTTACTGATGTTGTTTTTGATTCAGATGGATCAGATATCCATGTATGTCCAAAGGAAGACGTGAATCTTATTACTAACATTGTTTTAGATGGTCAGGATGACCATGTTTTTGGTAACTTTTCTCCACAGGACCCGAATTGTTTTGAGTTTTCGGCCAACGGCCAATCGGCCATGCCGTCTCGTTTAAGTGGTCATAAAGATGACCCTGTTTTTTATTTTTTTGGTCATGATGACCGTCATCTTGCTTCAGATGATGCTTTTTCTGCTGTAGTAGCAGCTGGGGAGAATGCCCCACAAGGTCCTGTAGGCGAGTCAGTTTTTATGAATTTTGATAATCATTGTGATGTTTATGATAACAGTAACAGTCTAGTAACTAATCGATCATGTCCCAACGACTTCTTGTTAAACTCCGTTAATTTGTGTTTTGAGCAGTGTGGCCAGCAATCTCTTCCTAAAGGGCAAAGTGCTCACGTAAAGACGTATTGTCAATTGCAGACATCATGTCTCTCCAGTTGGTCACCCAATTCCCCTGATTGCAATATTCCAAATTTTGTCTTTTCTTCCAATACCCGAACCCGCGCGAAACCATCGATGGCGCAAACGAAGCATGTCCACATGTTTCGGAGACGCTTTCTTGGGCCCATGTAATGGAGCTTGTTGACGAGTTCTTGGGCGAGGGCATTGAAGAACGCCCACAAATTTTCATGAAAACTTCTATTAACAACCAAGCAGTTTTGGCTCTTGTTGAAACTGGCTGTCAGGCGAATTACATTCAACAACACGTATACAAGAAGTTACTCAAGGTGGCTACGGAAAAATTCGATTTGCATTCTCGTTTGACCTGCATTGATGATGATTGGGAAGAATACAGTACCGGAGAAATCATCCTTCCTATTGAGTTTGATTCAGTCCCTTATCTGACCCCATTTGTGGTCGTATCTGAATTGAATTGGGATGGAGATTACTCCTGGGGATGAATTTCCTTATTACGCACGATTTTTTTGGGCCGATAGAGAAGCAGGCCTAATTCGAGGAGAAAACCCACCTTTCGAGTATGTTTGTCACCCCTATTCTTCGGTCTTTTCAGCTGAGGGTGAAAGACTCGTTTCAGAGAGCCCGACGGACTCCCTGGAACCAGTTCAAAATAAAAAGGAACTGCTACCAGATGGGGAAGATTCTTCATCAATTGTCAAATGTTCCGTTCTAGTTCCGCCGAACGAGGGACTAGAAAGCCAACATACTTTTGGTAATTTTGAGTATGAAGACTCGAATGTCTTCACAGTAGACCCCTGTGACTCCATCGAGAGCGAGTCACCCCCTTCAGTGACAGTTAGGCCGGAACTTGAAGTTCCCAGTGTTCTGGCTATTCCAAATAAATTTGAAAACTCATCTCCCGTAAGTTCAGATTTGGTCATTTCGCTTAAATCCCTATTTAAGGAAGATGACTTGATTCTGTTTTCAAAGGTAGAGGAATTTCCACCTAATTCCGAGGCTAAGCCCATAGGTGCCGGGAGCGAACCCGAACCTACTCCTCCGTCGGAAGTTGTACGCGCGGAAGGGCAAGCGCGGAATATTCCTCACTACCATAATATGATCGTTCCATCGATCATTTTCATTTTTCTTCCGCGAATTCATGTTTTCGCCCTTCTTCTTGCCTTCTACTTTGCAAATGTTACTCTTTGGCTCTTCCTGGATCCTCTTCTGAAACCAGTTAAAGCCATTCTTCTTAATCCCGATACACCACCTCCTTTTGAGTGAGCAAGGCTCGTATGGTCAGTCCATTGCTTCCCGGCATGTTGCGAAACCTTTAACCGAATGACCCACATGCCCGATCGCAAGACAACCTAACCATGCGGTGATTTATCTGGCTCCGTATGTTCGTGAAATTCACCCGTATGACCGAACATACCCTCAATTTAGGTTAAGTTGTTTTTTTGTTTTATTTTTTAAATTATCTTAATTATACGGAACTTATAACCTATAATTTCAGTTCAGTATGGTCTATAATTGAGTTCTAGTTCCAACTTTTTATTCTTGATTTTTATTTTATTCATTATCTTGAGTAATTGTCATTAAATTGTTAGTCTACCATTTGTTAAGGGTATCAACCAAAATTATAGCCAATTTTGACACACTATACCAGGATGCCATTCTCTTTCCCCTTCTAATAATTCTGTTACACCATGTCAATATTGCTAATTACATAACTGTGCCCCTACCATGAATTCCACTAAAACCTGTTATTATCTATGCCCCATCAACTCGTCAAATAAAATTCAATTGCCGTACTGATACTTCTGGTCAATATTAATGGTGAGATACTGCTAATATAACGCTATGAAGGTTACTAGTCGAATTTAATTCTGTGCCTAAATTCAGTTTTCAATACCACTTAATTTACTTTAAGTATTTAAAGTTCTTTTAAGTGCGTATTTATTTTAATTACCTTAATACGTGCAACCGATTTATTACGTAAAATCTATAATCCCGATTGAATTTTTACTTTTGACACCTATTCGAATTCACTTTCCTACTGATTACACTTTCACCCAATTACGCTTACCCACACTCTGAAACACTCTTGAAATCATTGGCGTACTTATTGGAAAGGAAATTCACTACTCATATCTTATTTTTATCATATAAATCTTATTCTAAAATCATTGGCTATCACGATAAATTATATTTAATTGCAGTTAACTGTTTGATGTTTACTCTGGATTATTTGAATTTATTTAAACTTAATTGCTGCTTACAATATATAATCTTGCCTGTTGCTTTATTAAGTTAATTTTAACCAACCTCTAAGCTAATCTGTTCTTCAAAATTTCATGATTTACCATTGATCACTAAGGATGTAGTTCTTCACGGGATGAACCAATTACTTTCATATTCTACACACTACTGTACATACCTACTCAGCTACACACACTTATTACCCATATTTATACATACGTATACGCGATTACGAATAACTTCAACGATAAATTCCTTTTCCCCATTTTTGGGCAAATCACCTACCACTTACACTCTGCACCTAATGCACATCAATACACACGTGACCCAAGGTCTATACATCGTCTATTACGAAATTCTATCTTCCTTCTCCCTGGATATTCTTAATGGATAACAATATCTAAGTATCTAAAAAGGTAACTAGATAAATTTTCATGTTTTCACTAAATTAATTTTACTTTTCTTTAAATCAATTTTAATATTTTACCAACTTATTCGGACTTGCAATAAGTTTACATTCTGCAACCGTGCTCCCACCGCTGAAGACTTCGTCCACCAATAAAATTTAATTCGATTTTTACCTACCATAGTGAATAAGATTAGTTTATTAACTGTACGATCATGAGAACTTCGGAAATTCTTATTTCTGTCAGTCTCACGGACTAAATTCCGCTTTAAATGGTCATATGAATTTAAAAATTCCTGGACCTTAAAAATTGAATTTTCCTTTTAACCATTACTTACTATGTATGTATCTTTTTCCCTAAAATTATCTTAACCCAGGAAATCTTTCGGACCTTTTCCAGTTTGTGTACCGTTTTTCATATAATTTATTTTTGCTTCTTTTCAGATCAAAAATGAGTGATCAAAAATGAGTTCTTGATAACCTAACCTAACCTAACGTAACCTAACCTAACCCACATTATAACTTTCGTCACTACACTATAAATGTTTACTATGCTGTATGTAATGTACTGTAGAAAACGGTACATAAACTGGAAAATGTCAAATCTTTCCGAATTTATCACGGTTCAGTAGGTAATCTTGTTACTATAATGTTGGACAAACTAAAATTTTAACTTAAATTAGATTCAATCCTGTAATTGGAACTTTAACTGAAATAATTAGGTCGAAATGCCAGAAATAACTTAGATGGTTCATTAGTTTATAAGATTGTTTATGTAGTATGATTGCCACAATTAATCATACTTATAATTTTTTTTTAAAGGTGACAACTTCGGACCTTATCATACCTTGTTCATCTAGAGTTTCCACTACAATTCTAGTAATCAGACCTCAACCTTGTTAATTTATTTGTTGTAATTTTAAAATTTTTTCTATGGTTGAACAGTATCTATGTTTGTGCCATTAGAAGTTCGCTGTAAACAGTGAATGTCCCTCCCTTAGCTGTGCCTCTCTAATTCGTCTCCTTTGATTTCTCCCAAATAATGACTTATACTGTACGTACAGAGTAAATCACTCTGACGTCATAAAGTAACTTAATTTCCTTCCATACCTTGAATACTGAATCACGTGTTTAGTATGTGGATATCTTTTGTATTCAATGTATGGTAAATTCTTTAATAATAATAAAAACTTCACTCTCTATAAGTCATTATTTTTATGTTGTGTACTGTCTGGTGTTATGCAATATAAATATTATTCAACTATACTCATTATTCAACCATACTCATTCATACATCCATGTTCTTTCTTGACCGCTATCCTTTATTAATTTTATTACTTATTCATTCATCTACCTATTGTCTACTTATGCCCTATCAACTTATCAGTCTATGTTTGCTCGTGTCTAGATTACGCACACAACTTATTGTGTGACTACTTTGTGCAGTCGTACATGTCCCTTGATGATCATGATTACGTACATGTAAACACGTCCACGTGTATTCTTTATACTTTTTCTTTTAATTATTTCACCTCTCGCAAGGTACTCGTTAATGCTGATTGAGTGTTCGAATTCCGATGTCGTCGCCAAAACCAAGCATCTGAATTCGAAAATCTCCTCTCTTGCTTCTGCTACAAATTTATAACATTAAGATGTTATGTATATTATTATATTATACTATATTGTCTGTATTATGTTATCATTAATGTCCGTGTACTTCCAAATGAAAAGTACACCGTATTTTTCTCCGTTTTCATCATCGCTAGCTTTTAGGCTTTCAAATCATGATAACCAACCATTCCTCTAATAATATTAGACATAATTTGGCGTAATTATTGTTAACTATAAATATAGTATAACATTATTGTTAATCCCTTGTAAATTATAGAACAACGGAGAACTTTCCTTCATTATTTAAATTGTATTATCTATTCAGATTACTTCAGTATTAGATATGTCAATTAACAAATTGCTAAAATTGTAATTAACGGTAATTAATGTACTTAATATAATGTAATTTATGTACTTAATGTACTCGGTACATGTCGGCCCCCGACATTATGTCGCCATCCAAAAAAGTGTATATCTTACAAAAATTAGTAATTTTATGGTTAACTTTTTGCTTAAATTATGCTTGACGTCAGAATTCTTCAGCTCTCCAGCTAAAGTGGGAGCTTAACCTTCAACTGCATTCCCCCAAAATTGAGGCTTATTTATTTCTTGTATTGTAAATTAATTCATTCCTGCCTGAGCCTTTACCCGAGGAGGCCGAGCCCCCCCCCCCCCCCACGCCTTAGATTTCCTGCCTTAGACTTTACCCGATGAGGCCGAGCCCCACTCGCCTTAAATTCCTGCCTGGCCCCTTGTTACCAGAGGTTGCACCTCCCTCATTTTAGATTCCTGCCGGGGTCATTGTTACAAGAGGTTGCACCTCGCCCCCTTTAAATTCCTCCTCATTTTAAATTCCTGCCGTAACTCTTACTCGAGGAGGACAAGCCTCCTCGCTTTCAATTCCTACCTTAACTATTGTCAAACGGGGTCGAACCTCTACCCCTGTAAATTCCTGCTTGAGCTGTTGTTGTAAGAGGTAAAACCTCTCCCCCTGTAAACTTCTGATTATCAGTGCCTCGCCTCGTTCTGTATATACTTTGTGAATAAAAATTTATGAGTGAACTAAAACTCCAATTTTTGAAGCGAAGTGTTTCCATTCACCCCTTCGGGAAAAAAACCTGTTAGAAACTGTTCAATGGTACTCGGATGCTCTCGGCTAAGGCCGAGGTTACCCAACAAGGACCACCTTCGTTGGATTGTCCAAAGTGCATTAACCCTAAAAAGTCGCAAGCGGGCAGAGGCTCGCACAACCTATGTGTGACATATATATATATATATATATATATATATATATATATATATATATATATATATGTATATATATATATATTAGTGTAATCCAGGCTTTAAAAGAAACTAGAGTAAAGGAATACCTCAAAATTCGTCGTTTCGAAATTCGTCGTTTCGCAGATTCGTCGCCAGTCTTTTACTACCAATTGTTTTGCAATCCGTCGTCCATATTCGCAGATTCGTTGTTTTTTGAAAAAAATATGAAGAAAAACGATCGAAACTGACGAAATTCAACTGTTCACCAACGCAATATATTACATATTTTGCCGAAAAACGAGTAGAATTTGATTAATTAATCTGTTTAATAACATAATACATTAAAATGTTTTCTCATTGAAACATGTTATAATCTACCTCGAATTTCGTCGTGTTATTCCGGAACGAATTAAGGACGCATTTCGGGGTATTCCTGTACATAAATTTTATATTTTAGAAGTGGAAACAACAAATTCTGTTTTCTATCATTGCCATGACTTCTCTCCACAGTAGTAAACAACAAATAAGTAAGTGTAATTTTTTGTACCGCAGAAATTGTACGAATATTACTTGCTATTATTATTATTATTATGTAGCTCTTTTTATTTTATTGCTCCTTTGTCTATAATTAAAAATTTACTCAAAACTACCATTTTATAAGAGAATCAACGTCATGAGCTTAAAGAATAATATATTATTTTCTTGGCTTATTTCAATTCAAATAAGCTTACCAACAGTATATAACATACACACACACACGCACACACACGTGTGTGTGTGTGTGTGTGTGTGTATATATATATATATAATATATATATATATATATATATATATATATATATATATATATATATATATATATATATATATACTGTATATATATATATACGGGTTGCCCAGGAAAAGTAAGCTATTGCTTTTAAGATTTTATTTCAGTTTTATAGAAAGAAATACAAAATAAATAATACATGTTAATAAATACTCATGTTTATTTTCTTTATTATGACATTAAATACTCAAAATATCCACCACCTTGTTGGACACAAAACTCCAGACGATGGCGCCAGTTATCAATTGCCCTGTTTATAAAATTTTTATGGTAGCGAATTCCATTTTTCCACAATCTTTTCTTTTAATTGATTAATTAGCGATCAATTAATTGATCAGTTAGCGAAATTAGTATTCCTATACACTCTTTTCTTCAGTTCATCCCATATTGCATAATCTAGAGGAGACAAATCTGGGCTGTTGCCAGGCCAATCTTTAGGTTTTATATAGTGAGGAACTTCTTTGTTTAAATATTCAATTGTAAGGTGAGCAGTATGACTTGTTGCACCATCTTGCTGAAATGTATATCGATTTGCCGAAATTTCGCGAATTTTTATACATGTTTCTCTAATATACTGTTGCTATAATAAACAGCATTTATTTTAACACCGCTTTCAACAAAAACAACATCACGTTTACCCAGTTTTGAGACACAGCACATCATTAGTTTTTTAGAAAAGTTAAACCGTTGAATTAAAAGTCTTCCCGGTGTTACTTCTCTCTTGGTTCTTTCTGTAATACACTCGATTGTTTTGAGTGGCGATATGTGATCGAATTGAAAATGATTTTTCATTACTAAACCAGATTCTGTTGACATTGAGAAATCTTTCAAGAAAAGCTTGACATGCTTCTATTCTGTTCATCTTATTGACTTCACTCAAGATCTGCACTGGATAGCGTTTATAAACTGTCAATTGCAGATCTTCTTTGACAATTCGTTATATAGAACTTCTTGAAATTCCGGTTTCTGCTGCAATTTTATTTGGTGTCATATGCGTTCCAAGCTTTTTTACCTGACTTAGAGAAGGAATGAAGAAGAAGGAGAAGGAGTGAATCCAAATTTTAAATAATCCATAGAATACTGTCAGCACTTCTTTGTTGAGCTCATCGTAATAATAACTGAGGGCAAATAAATTTTGTTGATGTAACAGTTTCGTTTTCAATGTCACTAGAATATATTATCCTGTTGGCTTCAATGTTTGTACTGAGGAATATTCTACTACTAGGATATATGTAGACTCGTAGATTTAACCTTTTTTTAGACCAACTTAGGAAATAAATTATAAATTATAAATTATAAATTTTGAAATAAATTATTGTTTTAGATAAACTAAATGTTTAATTATTTTATCCGCCGTCCACACATACTTCCTAGGGGCCCCTAAGATTCTCAAACGTCCCCTAGGGGGCGGTGTCGTCCACACCCACATAGCAGAAATATAAGTAAATCTCGAGGGTCGTGTTGTTTAGCATGCAAATGCCAAGGAAAAGAAGATAAATGTGTACGAGTTGTATCCCTCAGAACCCTTGCAGATAATAATAACTCTGATGAAAGTGGCATCGATAACTGATGAAGTATTTTAATGATTCTGATAAAGCTGTAATATTTATGTTATGTTAAAAACTAAAAATGTCATCTTTTAAAACCATCTTTGATGGCCTCAAAAGTAATGCCAGTACTATTTGTTTCCCAAAGTATATACTCTGGTTACTTTGTAACTTATATAAGAGTGGTCTCACTCAAAATTAAGAGGGTGATCCAAAATTTTGTTCTAGAAAGACATGCTGTTCTCTTTTAATTTTAATTATGATATGATCTATTACTGATAAATAAATGGGGAAAATTTTAATACATCAACAATAAGTATTGAATGTGTATGAAAATTACTATAACAGATTTTATGTTTTTTCCAACAAAATCTAAAGTGCATTTCTGGTATTATTTTCAATATTATGCCTCCAGTGCCCTCGAATAAAGCCATACTCATATTTATTTTCACTGTGGTTATTGTACCTTATCATTTCGGATATTTTGATACCAAATATGACTATAAAACACTAGTTTTACTAAGTAAATTATAAAATAATCCATTACTTACAATCGGCCATTCGGAAATCCCAGAGGCCTAATGTAATTCAAATTTTCGGAGTGAATTACACTGATCTCAGGGGGTTGTCCTCTAGAATTTTATTCTGGAAGGTCTAAAGTATTAAAAAATGCTGGGCAACCACATATAGCATGAGGTGTCCACACCCCCTGAAATCAGGGCCTTTGCTCTCCGACTAATGCTTTGACATGTCGAGGAAGATCAAGACAGTGTTATTTTTTATGTTTAATTTCTAATGCACATTTTCTAATAGCATGTTTATGGCATCTTCCATTGTATGTCCACCTTTAAACCCAAATTGTGTCGTAGTTAAAATATTTTATTTGATTAAGAATTTATTAAATTTAGTGTAAACGACTTTTTCAAATGCTTTAAAGTTGACAATGTGAAAATGGGGCGACAATTGGATGGAGTGTGTGTGTTCGGGTTTCCCGACTTACAGGTAAATGTAGGGCATACTCTGGCGTTCTTTGGTCTGTCAAGGAATAAGCCAAATGGTACGGATTTATTCATTAGCTTACTGAGTGGTATTGCAATTTCAACGGATACTAATTTCTATATTTTTACCGGGATCGTATTGATGTCAGAATATTTATTTTTTAGATTTTTTATTACTAGAGAGATATCGTATGGTATAGTAGGATAGGATCACAGCCATATGAGTTTGGATTTAGTTGTGTCATGTAGTGTCGGTGGTGAGTGTCTGTAATTTGGATCGAGGCTGCATTACTGGAGCTGATATTTGCAAAGAAGTTGTTTAATAAATAGGCAAAATGAGTGCTGTTGTGACCCATTGGTTGTTGTATTTAGTTTTATATATTACTCGTACTTTTGAGTTAAGAAGAATGTTTATCTTGAATATGTCCATTAGTGTGTCTGAGAATGCTTGAAATTTTGCTCCAATGTCATGGTTACTTTCAGTTATTCTAGTCCAGTCAAAAACTGTTATTTCTCTCAGGAATTTTAATTTGCTATTATAGCTGTAAGATCGATAGTTAACTTCTATAGTTTACTTTACTGAGAAATGGAAGGTTAGCATGGTGTATGTAGGCAAGTGATCTGTGATATTCAGTAAATAATTATACCCGAAATGCAGTGCGGAGATCGCACCCAGACCTCATCTAACAGAATTTCTAATGTCACTGTGGACTCTAGTTGGCTTTGTTAAAGCTAATTTAAAACCACTTGCAGTCATGATGTTGTGAAAGAAGATTACGTTATTATTTGAAGTTCTTCTGAGAGGTAACATTTAAATCTGCAATAATACAATTGTTACCAGTATAATTGGAGGTTGGAATTCTATCGATATTTGAAATACAGTTTGGTATGTTACCAGTTGGTGGTCGGTAAATGCCTAAAATTGAATACTGGGTGCTTCTGATGTATTATTTATGCTCGTCAGATCTTCAATACTTTTACTCTTGTAGTTTGACTACAAATATATTTACACCTCCTCCCCTATTGTTATCTCTACATACATGGTAGCTTGTGTATCCAGGGATGTTAACAAACACCTTATTTTCATTTAACCAGGTTTCAGTTAATATAATACACGTAAATTTATGTTATTATAATTCTAGGTTAGCTGTCAATTCATCAAAGTGGTTTGGAAGACTGCGAATGTTTAAGTTTAAGGAAGACAGGTTGTTATTGTTGTATTTCTTGCTTAAGACGTTGTCTACCAAGATATAGTCGGAGTTGGCTACGTTTTTCAGATTCTATAATTTCATTTACAGTATTGAGAGTATTTAAAGTGTTGATCATGATGTGAAGAGGGGTCCGGACAATTCGATACTGGACAATTTGGTACCGGACAAATCGGTACCAGACAATTCGGTACCGGACAATTCGGTACTAGGACAATTCGGTACTAGGACAATTTGGTACGAGGACAATTTGGTACGAGGAAAAAAATATATATATATATTATAATTGACCCTTCACTACATTAAGTAATGTATCATGAGTTGCCACCAAAGTTGTAAGTAATGTACCATGAGTTGCCACCAAAGTTGTAAGTAATGTATCATGAGTTGTCACCATATTTGCCAGATGTCTGCTAATTTTTTTTTACAGATTCACTCATGAGTTGTCACCATAGTTGCCAGATGTCTGCTAATTATTTTTAACAGGTTTTATTTATTGCCTAAAAAATAAAAATCATGCAGTGAAGGGTTGAAATAATATAATGCATTGAACAGAAGTACATAAAAACTTTAATTGTTCAAGAACATTAGAGAAAACACCCACACATAAAAAGATTTAAGAAAGGTATAATTAAGTTTAAATTATTTTTAAGATTGATAGTTTAAAAACTGAAAAGCTGCACTAGTCTTTCAAATCGTCATTTGCATTTATACTGTGGACCCATCAACATTACAATGGCCACCAAGCTCATAAACTCAGAAAAGGGTAGAAGGAAAATCGTAGATAAGGAAAGCTACATATACGACAAACATAGAGAATGTGGATGGTTCTAAAATATATTGGAGGTGTGAGTACCGCTCGTGCAAAGCCCGTCTCCACACAGACGAAAAATATACAATGAAGACCATTGGAATTCATAACCATAGTACAACGGCAGCAAAAGTAAGTGCAAAAATTGCGATTTCTAATATAAAAGAACAGTCCATTTCAAGTCGAAGTCCTCCTCGTACAGTTATTGCCAAAGAGGTCAGAAATTTAAATGACTGCGCATTATCTGAATTGACGAAAATCACACATGTCAGTCGCAATATTAGACGCTGGAGACAGGTTGAGGCCAATTATCCTCCCACCCCACAAACGAATATTGGGTTTTCTATCCCGAATGAGTATTCCTACCTTGACAGTGGTACAAAGTTTTTACAATTTGACAGTGGAACGGATGATTCGAAACGAATTTTAATTTTTGTAAGCGACGAAGCACTTGTGCAGCTGAAGCAACACAAAAACTGGGCGGGAGATGGTACATTCAAGTGCTGCCCCAGTATATTTTATCAGTTATACGTCCGACATATTCAAATCGGTAACTTCAATGCCACAAGATTGTTTGCATTACTTTCAGACAAAACCCAACTTATAAGTATATATACTGTAAACCAAGTTAATTTCGCGGCAACAAATTTTCGCGCTTTCATATCGTTCGACGAGTTCGCGGCATCATAATTTCGCGGTCAACAGTTGCTCGTTATAATCTTGCAGATTAAAATGACGTCATGAATGACGACATTTATTCTGGACTGTGATTGGTCGAGGTTGAGGTCGTATATGAAGGCAAGTTTTACCTCTTATTATGCGGATAAAGTTTCAGCAGCACCCAACGTAAATGAATCTCTCCACACTGAAACCTATTCATGCTAAATGGATTGTCTCTGCATGGGATAACCTACACAAAATGAGGGAGACTATTTGGAAGGGTTGGGAAATTAGTGGTATTCATGACATTCTTGTTATACAGTAATAATACAGTATAATTTAAAATGTTTTAACTGCTTTTACTTTACAATGTTTTATTACAATATTCTGAATTTACTTTTCAAATAAAGTATTTTAATGATCTAAGTTTTATTTTCTTACTGTCTTCCAATGATTAGTTTAAATTGTCAAATTTTCGCCTGCTGGATATTTTCGCGTAAACTATAGCCTACGCGAAAATTTCCTGCAGGCGAACATTTCGCATTCACTATTATATAAAAAGTTCGGATCACCTGAAGATTAGGGCTCCCATGTGTTCTTTTTTTTGCTTTACAGTACCACATATAATAATAAATTAAATTGAATATCCGGTTAGGTCAACTGTACGCCCTTGACGATTGGTTAGGTTAAATTCTATTGTAGTAGCTGTTCATAGAGTTTTGCAGTAATCATAATGGAACCTTATTAATGTATAAGACTAGTCAACTACATGGAGTTCACGATCATATTAATTGTTTATCTTTATGAACACAGACATTACACTATAATTACCTGTATGTCAATGACTGCACATTCAATTGTCGTTTAGATATACATGTATATGTCTGTGTTATATGTTGTTGGACTCAGTTGTCCCCCTTCCATCCCACCTTCCCCCAGCTGGTGTACCTTGACTAACAATGCGGCGTTGCCATATGTAGGAAGTCGCCTGTGAGGCGAGGAACATTACATATGTGGGCAACTGTACATCAGAGAACAGAATTATACTCTTGATTGCGCGTCCAGATCCTTATCCTCAACAGGTTCAATCCTTTGGAACACACTTGATCGAGAGACAAAACAATCTAGAACATTAAAAATCTTTCAAAGGAAACTGAAAGACAAATTCATCAAATCATACAAGCCATAACGCTGTATCCCCTGTTTTATTTCCATAAAAAAATTAAACTATATTCCTATATACTCTTATTTCCATAATAAATTAACCTATATTTCTATACAGGAAAAAAAATTTGTAATAAATAATAAAATAAAACCAAATGTGTATAAAGCCAAGGTATCTAAGGTTGTTAAGATACTCAGCTAGGTAATTAATATTCGATATTTAATTTTATTTCAGCGTCTAATAGCCCAGTAAATACGAAGGTATAAATCACAGCTGAATACCTATTTATAATTATGTGCAGTTATATGAATATGTAATCTTAGCTGAATATCTATAGTAGTGGGCTTCCTCAGTGACACAGATGTTGCACACTTGAAAAAAACATCAAATTTTTAGGGTTTGTACTTGAACATATTTACAAATATTTTTTTAACGGATCCAAGACATATCAACATTATTTTCCGAATTGTACAACATTTTCAAAATGGCTTCCAGAACTCGATGTATGGCATCAAGTATATACTTTTAATTTAATATACTTTTAATTATTGTGCATACCCATGCTTGATGAATCAAAGTAAATATGTTTAAAAAATACGAGATATCATACGTCCAAGGTATAAACTCTGGATGTTTGGTATTTTTGGCCAGCAACTATCACTCGTATCACTAAGGAAGCCCACTTATGTAAATCCCTATTACAAAATGTTTTCAAAACGGGTATTTGTGAAGTTTTCTTCACAAATATGAAGGCTAATGACTTAATTTCTTATTTTTCAGGTAATGGATTGGAATATATGTGCTTTATGCAAAAAAGATTCCAACAAAGTTACACCACTTACGACTCCTACAAAAGGTAGAAGCCAAGATGCTCTTTCTGTATACAAAACTTTCCTAGACAACGTTTGCCAATTTAAAAAACTGGATGCTTTGCCTGTACAGCTTCAATTTGACGTTGAATCTCCACGACAGCTGCTTCTTGAAAATAACGCAAGGTGGCAAAAGACATGCCACATAACATTCAGTCATAAACTCAGAAGAGCAAAAGAGGGTCCAAAAAGGAAAACACCGGGTCATACTAGTACCAATGAAAATCTGAGGAGATTGAAGAGAATGTCAACACCGTCAGCTCTGAAGAACAACATGTGTATTTTTTGTGAGACTGAATGGGGAAAAGTGATAAATTATTCAACTAGGTGTGCAAAGGAGTCCTTGAGACACATGGCTACATCGATGGAGGATACGACCATGTTTGGTTCATACAGTTTTCAGCAAGCTGAGTAGTATCCTCGCAAGAATGTAGAGTGCAAATCAATTCCATGCAACGTGATCAATATTTCCAACATTGCAGTAAACAAGGGGGAGAGGGGGTTATGCATGAAGAGGGGTCTGGGTAAGACCCTAAAAAGGGAGAAGAGGGAGATTATACATGAATGAGGGCCGGGGGTTCACCCACCAAGGGGGGAGTTGGGTAACCTAACCTAACGAGGGTAATAAAACAGAAGGAGAAGAGAGAGAGAAGAGGAGAAGAGGAAGATCTTTTCGCTGAGGCGTCTCGGAGCATAATGAAGTCTTCCCTAGCCTTTCTGGATGGAATTCAGCCATGCCCTGGGGACACCCAGTCGGCTCAGCCAATCATATGGCGTGTGCGGCTGGTAGGCTTTAAAATACAGCCAGTCGCCTTAGTTGTGGAAAGATATGTCCCAGAAATGAGGAATCATCGCACGGAACATTTGAGAGGTTGAAAGGTATATATATATATATATATATATTTCCTAAATGGAGTGTTACCTCCTCTCACAGCAGGTTCTTAATGCAAAATACCTGGTTTTCGTCGCTCCTTCTGACGGACTTTTGAATATAGCCAGTTAGCACAGCCAGTCGTCTGGCTTATACGCAATATTTTGTGTTATCTGTTCTTACCAGCTCATTATGAACATTATCGGTTGCAAAAAACACCGCATCAAACGTTTAATTATAGGTTTTAGGAGCCACGCAGTATTATCCAGCAATCGTCTAAGTATAGACTTTAGGAGCCACACCCATCGGCAGTAACGCAGTATTACAACACCGAATTACTACCTATAGACGCTACACCAATCGTGTAAGTGTAGACTTTAGGAACCACACCCATCGGCAATAACCAGTATTACAACACAAACTTACCATCACCCATTAAACCAATGTTGTCCCAAAATATACATCAGACAATAGAAGCACTATTCATTTTCTCACAAGGCAATAAATACGGCTCTGAGTGTAACGTTGATCCGCTCTTTCAAACAAAAACTGAAGCATGGTAAATAAAATTTAAGTAAAAAACAATCTTTGCATTAATATACACAAATATCATAAAATTAGATTATAAAAAATATTAATATAATTTTATAATAAATTCTATTCTAGTTTTATGTGTAACTTAATTATTTTTCAACAAAAATAATTTTTCCACGCATCGAAGAAAGTGAATCTGCCATTTTTCACGAATTATGAGTGCTTAATATTTAGTTTTATTACTTAGTAAAATGATAAAATAATTTTGTTTTAGTTTCAATAATTGAATTTAAAGTAATAGGTTTTCCTTATGAATGATGAACTCATTTTTCATTAAAATTTCAAGTCCCTGACCGCATATTTCAAAAATGGATATACAATTCACAGTAAATGTAAATTTATGGGTAACTAATTTCGCTCATGGATTTGGAATTATTTACCACACATTAATTAAACTTTGACATACACTGTCTACACAGTTGCACAAGTTAACAAAATTAGCAATCTTTGGGCGAATTAAAGTCAACGATCTGTCAGTTTGCATGGTTGAGAGCGCTGCCTTTAGCCTTCATGATGTATTTGAACCCACCCCTACATCTTCAATTACATCATCATTACTTTGTAGAACACAGTGCACACGATTTAACTTCATTTCACCATTTAAAGTATGCGCGGGGGTGGGGGCTATAGTCAATATAATGTCCTTTTATAATACACACTCGACACCCCCGAAACATTGGACACATCAAATGAGATACTATTTTCTATTTTTCTGTTTATATAAATAATGTCACTTAATGATTTATCAGATTAATTATAATAAACTGTTTCAAACATTAAGTAATTAATTTTTCAATTGAGCAGTTATTTTGAAAGTGAATCTGACATCTTCCACGAATTAGTCAAAAACAAATTTTGCAGTAACATACGTATGGTAATTTAATTTTATTGTAAGCTAGATTTCATTTTTATGGAATACTTCAATATTTTCAAGCTAAAAATCCGATGATATCTCTTGAACAATGAATAGAAAATACCACGCTCACTTACAACCAATAGCCTACTGTTATAAAATAACCCCCTCTCCACGTGCGGGGTATAATCCCAGCCCTTCTCCCCCTTGTTGCATGTAATGTTGCATGCAATTGATTTGCACTCCACATTTTTCGGGGATACTACTAGCTGGTCTGCAGGAAATTATGTCAAAAGACAGAAAGAGAGTAGGTATGATATGTTTCTAAATAAAACTCGCTTGAGTGAACGCATTTTGAATCACTTCAGCAGTTTAGGGCTACAAGAAATAAAGCAGCCAGGTAAACCTACGTCATTAATATTTCCAGATGGGATCAAAGATTTGCTGGAGGACAGAAAATATACAGGAACTATGAAAACGAAGTATTTTTATTTGCTGAAGTTGCTCGTATTTGCCGTGATATAATACTTTCAGGGGCGTTTACAGAACTTTTACTAGAAAGTACACTCAGCATTGCCAGCACCAATTTCCTCCTAGCTTGACGACGATAACTTCTATGATTCTTCATGGGCCAAACCTGGACAACCAATGTCAACCATCACAAGCTTCCTTGACCTTAAGTCAGTTGCTGTTTTTCAATGGCAAGAAGCAGGAGCAAAAGGCAAGTAAGGGGTCAGATGACATTGCCAAATTCACTAGATATACCGTTCACAGACCGTGAACCTGCTCTTGCTACCTATATTGGACTCAAAGTGTACACACAAACAAAAAGCCAATCACTTGTGGATTGTTTGTTTGCGCATCATAGCGCATGTCCAACAAGCTCTCCAGAATGGCAGCACTCACAGCAAGGTGCGCACATGTGATACTGATGTCCTTGTTTTACTAATAGGGCATTTCCATGATCTGCAGGTAACAAACCCAAATATAGAAATAACAGTCGCCTTTGGATTGGGGAAAGACTTCCGACTGTACAATGTCAGAGGCATAGCTGAAAAGCTGGGATCAAGAAAAGCTAAGGCACCCCCTCTCTTCCACAGTTTCATGGGATCAGACACTACATTATATCTTTTTGGCCGATCAAAAATGACAATATGGAACAGTTGGCAGGCATATGACAAGGCTACAGGTGCTTTCATATTCATGAAGCAAAACCCGTTGCATCACATTTCAACCGAGTCAGAGTACTTCAAGACATTGGAGCCACTTACTGTCTCCTGTATGAAAATTGAAGTCCCATTGAATTGGTGAATGAAGCAAGAGAGCTATTCTGCCGAAAGATTCGAAGCTTAGAGAATTTGCCTCCAACGCAAGTAATAAGTGCTGTTTTGTTGACTAGTGCATTATATAATTGCTGACCGAAATGGGTAAAGATTCACTTGTGGAATAATAATAATAATAATAATAATAATAATATCATTAAATATTTTCCCCTCTCAGGAAGCCCTGCTACACTGTAGCACTGCAAGCGAGCTGCATATCAGGGTGGGATATGGACTTCCTGTACAGATGCAACAGAGCTTCCCTCGCCACACCTGTGGGGATGGAAGAAAGATGAAAAACTGATGTGGTCACCTGACTGGATGACGATACCTGATGCCACAGAAGCCTGCAATGTCCAGCTCATCAGATGCACGCACAATGAAAACGCAACCGGATGCTTCAAATGTGGTTGTGCAAAAGCTGACCTTCCATCCACAAAGTTGTGCGACTGTCCGTGCGAGAAAGAGAAGATAGTGTAAAGAACAAGCAAGTCATTTACAGCTTTTATGAATCCACATTTAGCGCCATTGCATACCGTTTTGACTTGTGGCAATCACCAATAATTCTTGAGATTTATGCAAAGGCAATGTCTCTTTAGATACTTTGTTTATTGATCAATATTATTAAAGTAATAAATTATATACTCTAACAAGAAACACCGATGTGCACACTACCTATAAGTGCATTTAGCTTCACATTTCTTGTGTCAGTGTTATTAGGAACAACTGAACTGTGCCATTTTATAACGTATAGCTAAATCTGCCGGCCATTTTGGAAATGTAGCATAATTCAGGAAATCTTGTTTTAGTTTTTTGAATCTGTTGATAAGGTTAAAAACTAAAAGTCTGGTGTTTTTATCCAGCAAGTAAGAGTACCACTGATTTATTTCGCTAACTAAGCCCACTATAGTGTATGTATTTATAAACATGTTTCTAGCTTACAACAGATAATCTCAAAGTACTTTTTCTCTCTCTGTCTCTATATATTTAAAACTAGTGGACATAATTTCACTCCTCTCCATTATCTAATAAGTTTACAATATAACTTCATTCTGCCAATAAAGCATAAAATTTGCTTGTTAATGGCAGTTCTATGCAATAAAAGTATAGGAGAGCAATACTGTCTCATTTATCTGAATGCATATTGGGCATGTGTGTACTTATGTATGCGGGTGCATATTGATGGGTATACTGTACATGTGTTTACATATGAGGGGTCGAGCGTCTTAAGGTACCTAAGCGCCAACACAGGCGAAAACGTGTTTTTGATGGATATCACTATTTTCACCCTTCCTCTATCGCGTGGTTTGGGTTATAATGACCTTACGACACTAGAAGTATGGTTGAAAACCTTATGAAGCGAACTGCTTTTTTCACCTCTATCGCCTCTATGGCAAGCCCTGACTCGTTTTATCCTAGACATCTGAAAGATTTGAAAGACGTTATCGTCGGCCCCTTAACGAAGATTTTTAATCAGTCACTTGAAACGGGGATTATTCCTGAAGACTTCAAAGTAGCTAACGTCACGCCCATTTTTATAAAAGGCAACCGCACAGTACCTAGCAATTATAGGCCCATTAGCTTAACGTCAATTGTCGGTAAACTTTTGGAATCCGTAGTTAGGGATCGTATCATCGATCACTTAGAAAGTCGAGATTTGATTAATAGGAGTCAGCATGGGTTTGGACGCGATAGATCTTGTTCAACTAATTTGTTAGAATTTCATAACGAAATAGTGCGCGAATACGATAGGCATAGAGCGGCGGACGTTATTTATTTAGATTTTAAAAAGGCGTTCGATACAGTTACGCATAAAAGATTAAGTGCGAAAGTTAAAGCGCACGGTGTACGCGGTCAGGTTGCGAACTGGTTAGAGGAATGGCTTCGTGCTAGGAGACAGAGGGTCGTTGTTAATGGTAGTGAATCGGGGTGGTTGGATGTAGGTAGTGGTGTCCCACAGGGTCTAGTGTTAGGCCCATTGATATTCGTAATCCATATTAACGACATAGATGTAGAATTCACTTGTAACGTGTCAAAATTCGCGGACGATACTAAAATAGGCGGTAAGGTTGTTAAGGAAGACGATAGAAATAGGCTCCAAGACGATGTAAATAGGATGATGGAGTGGACGGATAAGTGGCAGATGCAATTTAACGTAGACAAATGTAAAGTCTTGCATATAGGTTCTCGTAACAACAATTACACGTACACGATGGATGATAGAGAGTTAGCGAGCGTTGACGAGGAAGTAGATTTAGGCGTACACGTATCTAAGGATTTAAAAGTTAGGAACCAGTGCCTGGAGTCTTGCGCAAAAGCTAATAGGATGTTAGGCTTTATAGCGCGTAATTTCAAATGTAAATCGAAGGATATTATATTGCCCTTTTACAAGTCCCTAGTCAGGCCTCATTTAGAATATGCCGTTCAGTTTTGGTGTCCGTATTTGCGTGAGGATATTGATAGGTTAGAAAGGGTTCAACGTCGTGCCACGAAACTAATTCCGTCATTGCGCAACAAGCCTTATGAAGATAGGATTAAAGATTTAGACTTGCATTCACTCGAAACTAGGAGATTAAGGGGGGAGCTTAGTGAAGTTTTCAAAATCGTTAATAAAATCGATAACGTAAATTTTGACAAACTGTTCACTTTCGATAATAGCAATACTCGTAATAACGGATTTAAGTTGCGTGGCAGACGTTTCATTACTAATATCGCTAAAAACTTCTTTACGTTTAAAGTAATTGATAAATGGAATAATCTTCCCGCGTTAGTCGTTAACTCTACTAGCGTTAATATGTTTAAGAACCGTATAGATAGGCAGTTTAAAAATATTAACGTTGTTTAAAATAAAAAAAATTAGCAACAGGAGCTCTGGGGTTGGTGGTCGAGGATGAGTCTGTTGACGATTAATGCCAGCTTGTGACATGCCAGCGTGTGATGCCAGCAATAAAATTATTAAAAAAAAAAATTAGACTAACACGAACGTAGATGTAGTTCGTAGCATAAACTAATCCACTGTTTGTTATACTCTACCTACTTTCTTTACTTACATGTCTGTAGTTTGCATGGTATGACAGTGAGTTAAGATTGTGTTTGCATTGTTTGTAAGCCTTCTTATTTTACTTCTTTTCATCTTTCACCCCTCTCCTATTCTCTTCGAATATTTTTCCGACTTGTCGGCAGTGGCCGGCGGATGATGATGGGGAGTCTTTCTTTCTCTTTTTCTGAATGAATGTAACCCACGAATGATAGGTTTTGCTACTTACTTAACCCCTTATTCTCCTCTTTTAACCCCCTCCTCTTTCCTTTCTCTGGGGCTAACGTTAGAGTGGATCTTAGGGTCTTTGTTAGCCTTAGCTTCTGTAGATCTGTGGATCTGCGCTAAACATATAATAAACATTTTATAACATCTGCCGCAAATCCTTAATTTCCAATCTGCCCTCATTCAGTTTCTATCCATCCATCTGTGCCTTCAACCCTAATTTCCTTTCTGGCCGACCTTTAGCTGCAGTTGTAAATGGTGACTGTTTTTGTCCTAAGGGATCCTATAGTGTTGTTCCTCAGGGATCTGTCTTGTCACTCACCCTCTTCCATTTATTTATCAATGATCTATTAAGTTGCGCTTCCTGTCCTTTCCACATCTGTACCGATAATTCCACCCATCATTCCTCCACCCGTTTCACAAAGCGACTCTCTCAATTGTCACTCCATGTTCTGCGTGTGACGTCTATGGCCCACTTGACCTCCGGCCTTTCTACTCTCTCTGATTGCGGCAGAGAAAACTTTGTGGCTTTCAATGCCTCATAAACCCAGTTCATTTATCTACTCGTCACAATCTTCCACACAACTATCTCCTCATCCTCAACAATACACAACTCATTTCTTCCCCTTCTTTTAACTTTATTGGTGTTTTCTTCTTCCGTGATATTTCCTGGAAAGGTCACATACACTCTCTTTACAAAACAGCGTCTAAGAGGTAAGGTGTGATGTACCGGCTCCGCAGTTTCTTCACCCAGACTCACTTACTCTCTCTGTACAGGGGTCTTGTCCGCCTCTGTCTGGAGTACGCTTCTCATGTGTTGGCTGGCTCAACCCACACAGCCGTATTTAACTAGGTGGAATCAAAGGCTTTTCGTTTCATCAATTCCCCGCCCCTTACTGTCTTCAATCTCTCTCTCTTCGGCGAAATGTTGCCTCACACTCTTTTTACTATCACTATTATAAGGGACACTGCTCTTATGAACTCTCTAACTGCATGCCTCCTACTTTAAGGAGAGCACACAGCACCAGATTTTCTACACTTTCTCATTCTTTTTCCTTCCAACTCTGTAACTTAAAGGTTAATCAGTATTCTCAATCTTTCATCTACTCAACCGGTCAACTCTGGAACAACCTTACTCAATCCATTTTTTCCCCTGTCCATGACCTCCAATCTTTCAAACACAGAGTGTTCTGGCATCTCGTAAACCTGGGACATTGATTTTGGCTCTCCTCTTCTTCTGTGGCGAGCATTTCTGCAGGCATTCGCGGGCATAAAAAAGTATGATCCCTGTAGCAAGTGATGTGCAGCATGAACACGTATAAATATAATAATAAAATGTATATTGATATATTACTGTTGTTGTTGTTGTTACTTTTATTTTATATTGTTTATCCCTCTACACTCTGTATGTTTAGGAATGCATTAATTGTCGCACTATCATATGTATATATATGTTACATACAGACTGTGCATGGAAAAAGGAACTCTAGTGGGAAAATTAAATCCACTATAGCCTGAATAAGTAATGGTAAATGACAAATACTATAGTTTTTCTTTTTGTATAATGGAAGACCCAATTTTGGGGCCTCTTTGCTAGTGACCCGTTTCCCAAGTTGGGCTTTCATCATGAAAAAGAAACACTGATGGTATTTGTTATTTACCATTACTTATTCGGACTATAATGGATTTAATTTTTCCAAGAGTTCCTTGTTCCATACACGGTCTGTGTGTAGCATAAAATTTCTCAGGGGACTATTCTGAGTTGTAGCATGTATAATTGTACTCATATATACACACACACACACATATATATATATATATATATATACACCTTTCGTTTGCTTCCTCCTGAAATGTTCATTCTGACGAAGGTCAAACTTTTCACTCCACCTTAGACCTACCGTTTAACGTGGAATCCGAACCACGCCCCACCAGCAGCCCAGGGTCTTAACCACTAGGCCACCCAGGGTACCCATTTATCTACCAACCACTTTCCTTATTGTGTGAAAGGATGAACAGCTGGGATTTGCTGCCGGCCGCCCGCCGTCATCGGGTCTCGATCCCTGGGCCGAAGGATTCGTAGTCAGCGACGCTAACTACTACACCATTGAGCCGCATATATATATATATATATATATATATATATATATATATATATATGTTTGTATGTTATTCACTGTA
The DNA here is from genome assembly GCA_023014485.1 of Bathynomus jamesi. NCBI lineage: Eukaryota > Metazoa > Arthropoda > Malacostraca > Isopoda > Cirolanidae > Bathynomus > Bathynomus jamesi. The sequence goes on along the minus strand of JAJOZX010000408.1, from coordinate 784,303 downwards.
CACCTATTGTATGCCTTTTCATGTATGAAAACAATAAATTATAGACTAAAAATTCTTAAAGTTAAAGCTCACTGTATTCGTAAACTGTTCAGTAATTTCTTTATATATAATAAAGTCGTCTAATTCAGTGATATAATGTTATACAATAAAGTCTGAAATATAATAATAATATAAAATTGTTAAATTTATTTATCTGAACTGACTCCAAATAACTTGTGGTGTTCTGCTCTCGAGATACTTGCACTTGTTTCCCTTTTTGCCTAATGATATATATATATATATATATATATATATATATATATATATATATATATCTCATGGTCACTTTTTGCCGGTAATTCTTGCTTAATTCTGACAGTTTCAAATACATTACATATTAATTTCATCACTATTGTATTATGCTTCACTCGACTGTACATCTTCCGCTCTCTTGTTTAATAAAATTTTATTTGTACTACTTATTGATTAAGATCCACATATTAAGATTCACATTCTAAACATCTTTAGTCACTTGGTTCTTAACTCTCCTTGATGTGATACTGATGGTTGTGTAATAATTTTTGGCGAGGGCCAGAAACTGGCACAGCACGCACACCAGACTCATGAGGCACATTGCTCTATCTTCTGGATTATTATTTATCAGCAACATCTGCAGTCAACCCCCGACCTCAGTGCCTTAAATTTGCTCACCGAAAAACGGTGTTACCTACCCACTGACTTAGCTCCAGGCGTTGTGCTTGGGCTACATTCAACTACGTCTCTTACCACAACTCCACCCCAGATATCAACCTACGGTTATTAGTTATTTCTCACTTTCTATATATATATATATATATATATTTAGGATAAAAACGAAGACGTAGAGCAAGAAAGTCATTATATTTGGCTGCAGCCGACGTTTCGGGCAACTCTACCCATTTTCAAGGCCTAATAAAATAAAAAGCTAAAATTAATGCATGACAAAAAAAAATAAAAATAAAAAATATACGAATGTCAAAAACAAACTAATTCATAGCACAGAATAAAACCACTTAAAGAATAAAAATTAAAAAGCGTAAAACAAGCATAAGCCAAAAACAAATTAAAAATTATATACATGACAAATAACACATGATAAAAGTAAAACTTTAAAACTAAAAACATTCAAACAAATTAGTTAAAAACTTCACTAATAAAAAGTTAAATGAAAAACGCAAAAGTGCACGAAACATACCATGCTCACTTGACATCCTCAAACAACTGAGGCGAAAAGGAGACAGGGTCAAGGGGAAAAACAGAAAAATTTAGTTGGTAGGCATTCTAATTAATATAAAGGGGGTAACAGCTAGAATCAATATTTAAGCTGGAGTTCAGAAATTTAATGCACAAAGATTCATAAATACGGAGAGAGGACGGACATTTTAATGATTTAAGAATTTTAAAGTTATTAACGGAAATATCAACTTTACACTTAACAGAATGATTTCTAATGGCAGACTGTTCCTTTTTAGATAAAACTTTCCCTGTCCTATGGCTAATACCCATATGGGAGCAAAATCTTGCCTGCAAAGAACGAACTGTGCTGCCAACGTAGTTCCCCTGGGAACACCCAGGGCAGGTAAACAAATAAACGACAGAACAGTTCATCGCAGGGGGGATTTTGTCCTTACAACGGAAAAAACATTCAAGGGTATTATTATTCACAAAAGCAACCTTAAAATCAGTGTGAAAATAAAATTTCCTCACCACACTCAACAATTGCTTTTTCACAAAAGTGTTAAATTGGTAGAGGTCAGGTAAAACAAGATATTTACAATTCTTAGGAACATCATACGTTGGGATAAGTTTGGGGGAATAAACATTATTAAGTAATTTACCAATAATACCTTGTACAAGAACCCGTGGAAAACCATTTTTAAAGAAAAAATCAGTAAGGAATTCAAACTCATTATGAAGCAGAGCAAAGTTTGAGCAAATATTATAAGCTCTATGCACTAAAGTGCGAATCGAACTTAGTTTGTAATTAAAATCGCAAAAACTATAAAAATTAAAACCTAAACCCGTAAAAGTAGGCTTCCGGTATGTAGAAGTTAAAACAGTTGAGCCTGATTTGGAAACCAAAACATCAAGGAAAGGAATAGAACCTTGAACTTCCTTTTCCTGCGTAAATATAATGTTCTTATGAAGTGTGTTCAAAAAATTTAAAAACTGAACTGATTGATTATCCGTTTGGAATAAAGCAAACGTGTCATCAACATAACGTCTGTACAAATTCGGCTTAAGGTGAGGGGGGCACTCACAGAAGGCCCTTTCCTCAAGATGAGACATGAAAATATTCGCAAAAACGGGACCCAAGGGGCTCCCCATCCCCACTCCATCCAACTGACGGTAAACTACCCCTTGAAAACTAAAAAAGTTATCCTTGACAGCCAAATTCAGAAGCTGCTCAAACTGTGCTCTGCCAAAGCCGTGAAAAAGTGAGTCCGGCTGTGGAAAAGCTTTATTTAAAATAATTGTAATGGTCTCATCCAAGGGGACATTTGTAAAGAGGGAAGATACATCAAAACTTGTCATAAACAAAGAATTCATATTAAACTTCTTAATTTCCGACACAAAAGAAAAACTATCCTTAACACTGTACAAGTTCACAGTAAATGATGATAACAGTGGGACAAGAAATTTGGCAAGTTTGTAATTAGCCAAAGGATAAGACGCTAAAATTGGGCGCAATGGAACACCGACTTTATGAACCTTAGGCAGACCATACATATTTGGGCCTTATGTATGGTCTGCCTAAGGTTCATAAAGTCGGTGTTCCATTGCGCCCAATTTTAGCGTCTTATCCTTTGGCTAATTACAAACTTGCCAAATTTCTTGTCCCACTGTTATCATCATTTACTGTGAACTTGTACAGTGTTAAGGATAGTTTTTCTTTTGTGTCGGAAATTAAGAAGTTTAATATGAATTCTTTGTTTATGACAAGTTTTGATGTATCTTCCCTCTTTACAAATGTCCCCTTGGATGAGACCATTACAATTATTTTAAATAAAGCTTTTCCACAGCCGGACTCACTTTTCACGGCTTTGGCAGAGCACAGTTTGAGCAGCTTCTGAATTTGGCTGTCAAGGATAACTTTTTTAGTTTTCAAGGGGTAGTTTACCGTCAGTTGGATGGAGTGGGGATGGGGAGCCCCTTGGGTCCCGTTTTTGCGAATATTTTCATGTCTCATCTTGAGGAAAGGGCCTTCTGTGAGTGCCCCCCTCACCTTAAGCCGAATTTGTACAGACGTTATGTTGATGACACGTTTGCTTTATTCCAAACGGATAATCAATCAGTTCAGTTTTTAAATTTTTTGAACACACTTCATAAGAACATTATATTTACGCAGGAAAAGGAAGTTCAAGGTTCTATTCCTTTCCTTGATGTTTTGGTTTCCAAATCAGGCTCAACTGTTTTAACTTCTACATACCGGAAGCCTACTTTTACGGGTTTAGGTTTTAATTTTTATAGTTTTTGCGATTTTAATTACAAACTAAGTTCGATTCGCACTTTAGTGCATAGAGCTTATAATATTTGCTCAAACTTTGCTCTGCTTCATAATGAGTTTGAATTCCTTACTGATTTTTTCTTTAAAAATGGTTTTCCACGGGTTCTTGTACAAGGTATTATTGGTAAATTACTTAATAATGTTTATTCCCCCAAACTTATCCCAACGTATGATGTTCCTAAGAATTGTAAATATCTTGTTTTACCTGACCTCTACCAATTTAACACTTTTGTGAAAAAGCAATTGTTGAGTGTGGTGAGGAAATTTTATTTTCACACTGATTTTAAGGTTGCTTTTGTGAATAATAATACCCTTGAATGTTTTTTCCGTTGTAAGGACAAAATCCCCCCTGCGATGAACTGTTCTGTCGTTTATTTGTTTACCTGCCCTGGGTGTTCCCAGGGGAACTACGTTGGCAGCACAGTTCGTTCTTTGCAGGCAAGATTTTGCTCCCATATGGGTATTAGCCATAGGACAGGGAAAGTTTTATCTAAAAAGGAACAGTCTGCCATTAGAAATCATTCTGTTAAGTGTAAAGTTGATATTTCCGTTAATAACTTTAAAATTCTTAAATCATTAAAATGTCCGTCCTCTCTCCGTATTTATGAATCTTTGTGCATTAAATTTCTGAACTCCAGCTTAAATATTGATTCTAGCTGTTACCCCCTTTATATTAATTAGAATGCCTACCAACTAAATTTTTCTGTTTTTCCCCTTGACCCTGTCTCCTTTTCGCCTCAGTTGTTTGAGGATGTCAAGTGAGCATGGTATGTTTCGTGCACTTTTGCGTTTTTCATTTAACTTTTTATTAGTGAAGTTTTTAACTAATTTGTTTGAATGTTTTTAGTTTTAAAGTTTTACTTTTATCATGTGTTATTTGTCATGTATATAATTTTTAATTTTTGTTTTTGGCTTATGCTTGTTTTACGCTTTTTAATTTTTATTCTTTAAGTGGTTTTATTCTGTGCTATGAATTAGTTTGTTTTTGACATTCGTATATTTTTTTTTTTTTTTTTTTTTTTTTGTCATGCATTAATTTTAGCTTTTTATTTTATTAGGCCTTGAAAATGGGTAGAGTTGCCCGAAACGTCGGCTGCAGCCAAATATAATGACTTTCTTGCTCTACGTCTTCGTTTTTATCCTAAATGTAAAATTACGTCTCCTTAGGAGGGATCCTATTTCATATATATATATATATATATACACACACAGGGTGTATATATACAGGGTGGGCCAAAAGTCAGGAAACATAGAAATTATGCTTTTCAATGCAAATATATAGCATAGGCCCTCTTTTTTCTGACTTTTGGTCCACCCTGTATATATATACAGTATATATATATATATATATATATATATATTATATATTGCACCAGGTCGAGGGATACATTTAGAAAAAAAATGTTCATAAAAAATAGACAGTTGAAGCAGTATAGAATTTATAACTTTAAAGAAAATTAAATTTATTTTAAATTTAGTTTTAAAAATATGACCCGAAGTTTGCTCAAGAAGAAAATTTGTAAATATTTAAAGAGACCTTATTACTCCAAGTAAAAATATAAGGATAAAAAGAAACATAAAAACTATTACTCTTAAAAAAAGTTTAGCCATTATTTATTAAACATAAACGTACGAGAAAGTGCATATATATAATATATATATAAGTGTTATGGGTGCATTTGAGGAAAATGACGTGGGGGATGGGGAAGGGGGAGGGAGAGAGGGAGAGAGAGGGTAAAAGTGGAATGCCAGTAGCGCAAAATCTTAATACCTGATCAGATCTTAATCCGTAATATTTTTTGTTGAAAAAAATTAAAAAGTTAAACACACACACACACACACACACACACACACACAAGAAGCTCACAGAACAGGTAGGCTGGAACGGATCCATCTCGGATGACCACAAGGCTACAACACACGCGAGACCAAAGGACAACGAACTTAAAATGCACAAGGGGCAATGCAAAACAAATATCATAAACATTGTCCTAGTAAATATTTAAGGAATAAAATCGAACAACTCACTAAACAAAGTTTCATACCTGAAAGATTTTATAGACAAAACAAGGGCGGACATCGCAAGCCTCACAGAAAGACATCTTAAAGATTGCCAAGGAAACTGCGATAACTGCGAACACTGTATTGATAAGAAAGAATAGCATATCGATGGATTCAACTTACAAAGAGCGGATAGAACAGCGAGACGTAAAGGTGGCTGTGCTGCTTATATACGAGGGCCCCTCAATATATTTTGCCCCACTTTTTTTTTTTCTTTCCAAGTTTCCTTGTAAATTCCAGAAATTTTTTACACAAGTAGTTACATACCTTTCTTAAAAGTTTTTATTTTTTCACATAGTCTCCATCCTTTTCTACGGCTTTCCTCCACCTCGAAACAAGGGCCTTTATTCCTTGCTTGTAAAAGTACGCTGGATTCCGCTGGAGCCACCTCTTAACCTCCTCAACAACCTCATCGTCACTCTAAAACTTTCTTTCACGAATAGCATCCTTCATTGGCCCAAACAAATGGAAGTCTGAAGGTGCCAGATCCGGGCTGTATGGAGAGTGGAGTAACACAGTCAAGCGCATTTTTGTGATAGCCTCTCTTGTTTGCAAACTGTCGGGTGGTGTTGCGTTATCGTGCAAAAGAAGGACGTCTTTCAGTTTTCTCTCCGGTCGAACTTGCTTTATACATCTCTGGAGTTGGAGTCTCTGTAGGGTAGCAATATATGCCTCTGAGTTGATTGTTTGTCCTTTCTTCATAATGTAGAACAGAATCACCCCTTTCATGTCCCAGAAGATGGTGGCCATAACCTTTCCTGCAGAGGGAGCCATTTTGAACTTTTTATTGCGTGGGAGTCTGCGTGATGCCACTCCATGGATTGGCGTTTTGTTTCAGGTTCAAAGTGGTGTACCCAAGTCTCATCCCCAGTCACAATTCGTGAAAGGAAGTCATCTCCTTCCGTCTCGTATCAAACCAACGACTCAGAAGCAATTTGTGATCTTCAGTCAGTCGCGAGGAACAAACAGTGAACACACTTTTGAGTATCCCAGTTGCTGAATTATCGTATTCACACTTCCTTCACTAATTTCTAGCTCCAGTGATAGCTCCTTGTATGTGACGCGCCGATTTGATCGAATGATGCTGTTAGCACGTTGCACAGTGTGAGATGTCACAGACGATACCGGGCGACCGCTGCCTGGCTCATCATCGAGGCTGGCTCTCCCTCTCTCTGATGATCTCACACGTTTAGACCAGCGTCCAACTGTGCTTCGATCAACAACAGCATCTCCGTAAACGTTTTGTAGACGTTTGTGAATATTTCCAACTGTTTCCTTCTCTGCGGTTAAGAACTCAATACTAACTCTCTGTTTATGACGCACATCACTGTCAGACGCCATTTCCGAAACTGCGTTTACGATCGGTTTTATACAAGGGAGTTTAAAAGCGGTTTTATACAAGGAGGAGAGGTTCAAACTGGAAAAATCGGTTATGTGAAGCGCAGAAAGTTCAAACTTACGGCCTAAAAGACATTTCATCCCCATGGCCTATTATATAGCTTAGAAAAAAGGGTTGGACAAAATAAATTGAGTGCCCCGAGTACATGAGAGGCATATGACAGAGACGATAATAAGTGAATCCAACAGCTTCCAACCCTTGGACTGAAAATAGAAAAACTAAACATGGGACTGATAGTCATCTATGGACCTCTACACTCTCCAACTGAAAAATTTTCGGATGTCACTGGTGATATCAGAACCCTAATAAAGTCTGTAAACTCTCCATCCCCTAATACTTTATTATACTCTGCGGCGATTTTAATTTCCCATTTATAAAATACAAGAATGTGGGTAGAAATATATATATATATATACAGAAAGATAAGGGGGGAAAAAAGAGAGGACCAGGAACAAGCAAAAATGCTGATGGCTCCCACAAACGAATTTATGCTGACACAGGAGATAACAGAAAATATCAGAAAAAATAACTGCCTAGATCTGGTATTCACGAACTACACGAACTTGTTTGCTGACATAGATGCATTCTTCGAAGAGAAATTGCAAGGAGAATGTATAACAGACTTTGATTTTACCCCAGAAGATGTGGCGAGAGCTATAGGACAAATGAAATCACATTCAGCTGTAGATCCATACAAATGGAACCCACTACTGATTAAAAACTGTAAAAATGAAATAGCTGCACCCTTATAATTGAATTGAATAATTGAATTGAATAACCTTTATTAATAATAAAATAAATACATTCGTTTCAATTTAGAATGACATGAATAATTGTGAGGCTCGAATAATTATTTTATTTAATTTTGCCCTTAAGCTTTAGGCTTTACTGGGCTCTTATTAAAAAAAACAGCTAGTTGTTATTAATTAATAATAAATAAATAAATAAGTAAATAAGTATTATTAATAGTTAAAACATGTATTAATCTTAAATTATCACTACTGACATGACAAACACAAGGTCACTATTGAAGGCACTATACCAATACCACACAAATAAACCAATATTATACAAGAGAGATAAGAACTGAACAATCCCAAGAAATATGATTTTAATACAAGCTTACACACCAGAAATGAATAATTAGTAAACAATAGTAACGGACATTAATCCTAGATTTTTCTTAGTATACCATTATTAATCGGGATTTCAACTTGGTTTTAAACAAATTTACATTCACAAAATTTTTCGTATCGGCATTTAAGTCATTCCATAGTTTCAATCCAATGAAAATGGGTAGTTTTTGAGATGAAGACAATCTAAATTGAGATATAACAAGCTTTGATCTATTTCTGGTCTGATACGAGTGGATTTCTTGATGAGTTACAAAATATCTCTTTACCCATTGTAAATTAATGATTTTGTTCTTACTCTTGTAAATAAAAATAAAATGTGCCAAATTGGTTATATCATTGAGCTTTAGTAGTGTTAGCTCTTTAAATAATGCACTAGAGTGATCAAGGAAATCAGCATCAGATAATAACCTTACTGCTCGTTCTTGGATGACAAAGATACCATTTAATGCGTTGTTAGCGGAGTTTCCCCAGACAATGGTGCAGTACGTTATATAAGGAAGAACAAGAGTATGATATAAGAGTCAGTAAAACTTATTTAGGGACTAAATTTCTAAGTTTAAACATTATAGCAACGCTCCTTGAAATCCTTTTCATAATTTGCATGATCACTCCATTGCAAACTCATATCTAGCACTACACCAAGAAATTTTGTTACAGTACACTCCTTTATAGCGATTTCATTAACATTAAGTTCATGAAGATATACATTTCTTTTAATAGTAAAAATCATGAAATTTGTTTTACTGGTATTTAGGAAGATTTATTGGTGGTCAACAATTTCATTACACTGATGAATTCTGAATGAAATATATTCTTAGCGGAACTAATATCTTTGCAAGAAAAAGAGACACTTGTATCATCTGTAAACATTATGAAGTTCAGTATATCAGATGAACGTGGCAGGTCATTTATATATAATAAAAATAACATTGAACCCAGAACTGAGTCCTGTGGCACATCATGTTTGACAAGGGCTTTAGTTGAGCAAAACTTGTTTACTGATACAAAATGATATCTATTGGACAAATAACTTTTAAACCAATCACTGATTGCTCCTCTAAAACCGTAAAAATATAATTTATTATATAGAATATATAGAATATTATAGTCTATTACATCAGTAGTGTGGGCGCAAAATGGGAGAGTGCAATGCAATTGCAAATGTTGGTCAATGTTGCAAAGGAAATTATGCATTAGGCTATTCAACAAGGGGGATGTTGCAAGTTGTTATTCAACAAGAGGGAATGGAATATTGCCAGTTTCTATGCGACAAGGGGGAGGGGTGAATGTTACAAGTTGTTATGCAACAAGGGGGAATGTTGCAAGATGTTATGCAACAAAGGGGGAGGGGGAATGTTGCAAGAGCAACAAGGGGTTATTCAACTTGGAGGCGGAGTTATCCCCCAAGAGAAAGAGAGAGGAGAAGGAGAGAAAGGAAGAGAGGTGTTAGCCTGGCAGGAGCCAAGCGCATATTAAGACCTCAGCAGAGCGGCCGTTGTCTTAATATGTTCCTAATCAGCTAGCTGGCTTAATAAGCCAGTTGGCTTAGCTGGCTGAGCTGCCAGATTGCGCTATCTATTTAATTAAAGCATATATTCTGGCTTAATCCGCCAATTGGCTTAGAAGGCTGAGTTGTCTGTTTGCACTATTTATTTAATTAACCCTTTCAGTGCGTGTGGTAAACTATGTTTACCATAAAAAAGCCCGACTCAGGACGCATGGTACTATGTTTACCATTAAAAATCTTCTCTCAGGACGCATGGTAAACATTGTTTTCCACATTTAATAAACAGTCTATGAACCCCCTCGTTACTATTAGAACAACGTTCTTAGTTCCCTGACTAATATTAGACATCAATATGGTGGTATTTGGCATCTTTTTTTATTTTCTGACTCTCAGCTCACCAGAGGGGGGAGTGAAATAGACTCCCCCAATCAGTTCAGCATGGCATCCACAAGCAGTAATAAGCGTAAAAAATCCTCTCTAGATGAGAATGAGATAAACGAATATCTCTCAATGTGTTCTGAAAGTGATATAGAATGTGAAAGTGAGGATGACTGGGCGCAAGATAATGTACGGGATATTATACAAAACCGATCAAGTAGTGACGATGATGAAGAAAATGTGGTACTTTTGGAAAGAGATCTGCCTAAAGCAACAAAATCGAGCGAGAATTTTGAATGGCAGGAAATTGGTGAAAATATAGGCTGTACCAGAGGTGGGTGGCAGTTTACTGGTGAAAATAAAGTGCTCTTCAATGGTCAAACTCATACGATGTATGATGTTTTTTGTGAAGTTTTTCCCAAAGAAGTAATTGAGCTAATGGTTACAGAAACAAACAAATATGCAACTCAATTTCTGGCTGCTACACCTAATCTGAAATCAACATCTCGGTATAGTGCATGGGTCCCAACTACGTTTACAGAAATGAAGCAATTTATAGGGCTTTTACTTCTCATGGGTATTATACAAAAACCCAAGATAGGTATGTATTGGTCAACCGACAGTTTTTATGCTACTCCAGTACTTACAGCAATCATGAAAAGAGACAGATTTACCAACATTCTTTCTTTTTTGCATTTTGCTGACAATGCAGATGAGACGTTGAAGGAAAGAGGGGGGAAGATGGTGAAATTGCATGACTTTATTGAGTTGATGACATCTGCTCTTGAATCAAAATATTCAACTTCTCAGAATCTAAGTTTGGATGAATCTTTGTTGCTGTGGAAGGGCAGACTCAGTTTCCGGCAATACATAAAAACGAAAAGATCACGTTTTGGGATAAAAAATTTCAAACTTATGGATGAAAATTGTTACTTTGAAATATAAAATATATACCGGGACCATGGAAACTGTTGCTGATTTTTCTAAGACTGAAAGTATTGTAGTAAGTATGATGGAAAAATATTTAGGAAAAGGTCACAACGTCTTCACTGATAACTTCTATACATCACCAAAACTATACAAATACCTTAGTGATAATAAAACTGGTGCCGCAGGGACTGTTAGAAGTAATCGTAAGGGCTTATGCCATGCTATGAAAACTATGAATGTGGCAAAGGGAAAGAAACTTGCCTGTGAGACTCCTGAACTGCTTTCCCTTGTGTTTCATGACAAGAGAAGAGTTTGCATGCTCTCCAATTACCATTCGAACAGTGATGTGACAGTAACACATAGATCAAAGGAAGGTCGAGTCGAAAAAACCATTCCAGCTTGCGTACATGAATACAACAAACATATGGGATATGTAGACCGAACAGACCAAATACTGCATTATTACTCTGTCCCAAGAAAGTCTCTAAAATGGTATAAGAAGCTGGCAATGCATTTGATTCAGGTCCGAGTACTAGATGCTTGTGGAATTTATAATCTCATAAAAAAGGGAAAAGTTCCCTTTCTAGACTTTTGCCATGAGATTATAAAAGGACTGACATCTGCAGATGAACCTAACTTGAAGAAATCAGTAGTTCCAAGACTAGTTGGAAAACATTTTACCAAGAAAATTACATCAAATTCTGAACGTACCCCAAGACCAACAAAGAGATGCAGGGTATGTTATGCCCATTGGATAGAAAAACGAGTACGTTTTCAATGCGAGACATGCCCCGATATCCCAGGGTTATGCGCCGAACCATGTTTCAAAATTTATCACTCAGCATTTAACTTTTAGTTAACTAAATAAAGATAATATCTCTATTTTATTTCATTTTAACCTTTATTTTTTTGTTACCCATGAAAAATTGAAAATATTATTGATAGAAAACCTATTTTAAAGGCAAACAAAAGACGAAGCAAAAAAATAATTCAAGTTTATTTTCTGGCGCATTTATACGCGCAGCTTTCGTTCTGGGGTATTAGCGTGACACGCACAGGGCGTATCAGAATGGGACGCAGCGAAAGGGTTAAAGCATATATTCTGGCTTAATCCTCTAGTTGGCGTATCTGGCTGAGTTGCCAGTTTGCGCTATTAATTTAATTAAAGCATATATTCTGACTTAATCCGCCAGTTGACTTTGAAGGCGTAAATGGATGGTTCAGGTGTACAGGTTGATTTGCCAGATAGCGCTATTTATTTAATTAATGCATATATTCTGGTTTAGAAATCTGCTTTAGAAGCCAGCCAATTGATATAATTAAATACCGTGTATAACCAAAAGAATTAAATAAAACACCATTACATCTTTCTGTTTATTTAGGCGAATTAATAGAAATATGTAGAAAATAAATATACAATGGAATATATATGATCAAAAATAATAATAGCATAAGAACGACGAATATATAATAAATATACAGTGGAATATATATATGATCAAAAAATAATAATAGCGTAAGAAACACGAACGGGAAATATATAATCAAAAATATACAAAACGTTGTATTAACAATATATTAGTACAGGAAAAAAAAAATATATATATATAGTTATATTAAATAATTAAATACATTGAAAATAATAATATACGAAACGTATAATCAAATGCATATTAGTACAGGAAATATATATATATATATATATATTCCCAATTAAATAAAAAAATATACATCCTTTATATTCTATGGGGTATATTAAATAATTAAAAATAATATACGAAACGTATAATCAATTGCATTGGCCCTGGGGTGGTTCGAATCGACGGGGGTTCTGGTGGGAGGCAGCCACGGATATTTTCTCGCGATACTTTTCTTCTAGAATATTCTAATTTCTTTCTCTCGCTATAGGGTCGACAGTTGTTAATTCTTCTCTTTCTATAATACTCTGACACTTTCTCTGACGATTCGCCGATTTTCTTTTTATAACTTATCGGGAACTATTTTCTCTATTTACTAAGTTCTCGGAAGAGAGCCCAACTCGAAGAGGAAAAATAAAAAGTTTCTCTCACTGTAATTTGCTTCTAAAAATGTACAGGTAGTGCTCTGAATTTACAGGGGTAGATGTTCGACCTTTTTCGACCATAGCTCAGGCCGGACTCTAAAATTAAGGAGGCAAGGGGCCTCTGCCCCCTCCTCGCAGCGAGGCTGCTAACAAGGGAGTGTTAATCGAAGTAATCGAAGTGAAGTAATGAAGTGAAGTGACTTTTACAATTACATGCTTTAAACATATAATCTAAATTTTGCGGGAATGCAGATTGAAGGTTAAGTTCCCCCCCTTTTAAACACATGATCAGATGTTTGAAAGATTCCAAATAAAAATTTAAAAAATAAAAACTAATCGTATTTTCGCCGCGTATACATTTCTGAAGGCGATATAATTTCGTATTAGTACAAAAGTACAATTTAAGTACATTACTGAGTACATTTTAATTTTGGTTTATTACAATCCCATTTAAAGTACATTATTACATTATATATTAAATTATTACATTTAATTACAGTTTCATTAAAGTACATTATTACATTATATATTAAATTATTACATTTAATTACAGTTTCACTAAAGTACATTATTACATTATATATTAAATTATTACATTTAATTACAGTTTCACTAAAGTACATTATTACATTATATATTAAATTATTACATTTAATTACAGTTTCATTAAAGTACATTATATTATATTAAATTAAAGTATTACAGTTAATTACAATTAAACAGTTACTATAACTTTGCTTTGTTTTTACAGTGTTTCATATTAATAGACAATTAAGATGTTAGAAATATAATACAAAGTACATGGGCACATACGGTATATAACATAATATAACATAACATACAACGTAACACCTTATCTTATAAATTTGTAGCAGAAGCAAGAGAGAGGATTTTCAAATTCAGATGCTTGATTTTGCTGTGGATAGCGGAATTTGACCGCTTGCCTAAGCGTTTTCGAGTTCATTGCGGGAGGCGAAATAATAAAAAATAAAAAAAATAAAACAATACACGATAACGTATTTGCGCGTTTTCGAACGAACAGGTACGAATGCATAAAGTTTTGCATTTCATAGACTGACACGAGTAAAATGAATATTTAATAAAATTGATATAGGATAATGGTCAAGATAAGTTATGGACGTATGGGCGAATATGGTTGAATGATAATATTTATACTACATAACACCACAAATAAATAATGCCGTATAGAATGTAAACGTTTTTTTTATTGTTATTATTAAAGAATTTACCATACATTGTATACTAGAGATATGATGAAGGGAAATTAATGATGGGGAAAGTGTGAAGGGGTTAAGCTACTTTATGACGTCATAGTTATTCAAATTATGTCATACGTACAGTGTAGTTCATTAACGGGAGGATTCAAAAGAACGAATTAAAGACAGAGTGGGTATTAAGGACTAAGTACAACTACGGGTTAGATGCAAGACAATCATAATTAATTATAATAATTTCTATAACAAATGAAAAATGGAAATATGGATACGACAAAACCATATAAATGGTAGATCGTATGGTTGTGACACAAACAAAAATAGAAAGCAACTAATAAAATTTTTATCCAAAACTCGCTCAGGCGATTTTGGCTTCTCATATAAAAATTAATATTGATTATTCATTGTTCATTTTTACATATATACACAATTAAATAATTAAATATACATCTTTTACGTTCTACGGTGCAAAACGCTAAACTCACACGTGATCGAGTCTACATTCACATCGTTATTACTTTGTACTACGAGGTAAAACCGTCCAAGCAACACTTCACCGTTTAACTTATACGGATGCCTATACTCGACATAAATGGCTTTCATATCGTTCAATACTATTTTTTTTCCCACTTTACATTCGGTTGGCAAGTTATCTTTAAACACGGCTTGAATACAATCAAAAGCACGCACAAAGAGGTCATCGTTAACCACAACATCATTATTAAATACAAGTTCATAAACACGCCATTCCAATCGAGGATTTTTTCTTACCGTCCCGAGCTTTTCAATAGTGAACTCTTCTTCACTCTGCATAGCGGCAATTGAAATAATCTTCCAAGTCGTAACGACATCTAATCATTATATAGAGGTACAGCTCTTCAGGTTGAACAGTGTAGGCAAGTTCTGCCCTGTACCGCTCAAGTGCTTTATACCAAAGTTCAGGATATTTCGAAAAATCTAAACCTTTTAAATATGCATCCAGCTCTAGACCATTCTCGCCTTGTTCATTCCTAAATTCGATAAATCCGTCGAGCAGAGCAGTGTATGCGTATTCAAGAACCGTGTCAAAATAAATCATATCTGTAATACGAGCGTCTAACATAGGCTTCACTTGCGGAATCCAACGATTTCAAACATTCTGTCGAGGATGAAACGGTTTCCCGTAGGGACAAGAACGTTATTATCAGATGCATTCTAACACATCAGCCGTATATCACTGCATGGCTGTTCGTTATTTATACACAACGTGCAAACAACGGCATATGAGGGGGCGTCACTAATCTGCTCCCTTCTTGTACCTACACCTGTAGGTATTTTATAACAGTCCTTTCCCCACTTCTCAACTATCACAAAGACTGTATTCATCTCCTCAACACTTAAATAAATAACATTACGTTTACCAGAGTTTGCTTGCCTGCAAATCGTTTCAAGTACATAGTTAATGGTGCCGGTTTCACGCCTGAACACGCGCAATGACTTCGTCACGGAGACATCGTACGAGGCGTTGAGAATGCTTTTCAAAGGAAGCCCCATCGTATTCGCACGTCCACACGGTTCAAGCTCTGAGATGACTATGAGCCACAGGTGGAAGGATCCGCTCGACGGGCGGAGTAAGTCACGCTGGTGAAACGTGTACGGGTTTGTCCGAACTCCTGTGTTTCGTGAGGTACACGGGTTGGTGGCTTGCTGGGGGGAGCGAGTCACACCATAAACTGCTGAAGCGTGTACAGGCTTGCTCGAACACTTGTGCCCTTGGACAAACAGAATTTTCCGCTACATGAAACAATACCGGCTTTTTATAAAAGATGGGGGGCATTTTACCGAAATACGTGATGCTAGGCTAGGTAGGTTAATCATTCGTCAGCCAGACTCTCCACTCATTCGTCAGCCAGACTCTCTACTCATTCGTCAGCCAGACTCTCAAGCCATTCGTCAGCCAGACTCTCTACTGAACGGACGCATTTCCTGAGCTCTCTGATATTGCACTAATTTTGCATATTGTTGATAATTTTACTTTTGGAAAGTTTTCAATTTTATATACTTGCGTTTATATTCACATTGTTATAGTTAAGTAATTGAATATTAGTGCTTTTAGCGATTTAGAAGTTTTCATAGCGTGCCGGCTTAATTTAATTTAAACTTGTGACGGTTATAAACTAATTTTTAACTGCATGATGCCGTCGCAGAAAGCGTCGTGTGTTAGGTGTCGGGTAAACCGGTGGTATTCGGAATTTGAAGATTATAACGGCGGTCTTATGGCGATTACCGAGAGATCAGTTTGTTTCTTTTGCGAGTTTATGGAGGAAATAGTTGACATAAAACGCAGTGTACGTGAGGTAACAGAAAGATTTGCAATGCTTGATGAGGGCAAGGGTAGGGCTACAGTTGACGAAACCCGAACCAATACTAACGTTGAAGACGTTAGTAATTTGAAGGGTGAGGTGCGTAACCTAGTTTATAGTTTAGTTAGCTTATCGGGAAGGCTGGATAGAGTTGAGGAAGGGGTTAAGGTTGGTCGAAGAGTAATAGATGGGGAGGGATTAGAGAAGTTAAGGGTGGAGCTAGGCCGCGTACGTTAGGTGATAGGAATCCCACACCATCGAGGTTTCGAACCCTTTCGCCCATTTGGAAAGGGACGTGAATGAGGGGGAAATTATTTTAATTGGGGATTCGTTAGTGCACCATTTGGACACAGAGTTCGTTGGACGGCATCCAACCAAGAGGAGAGGGGTCTGTCTCCCAGGGGCCAGGGTTGACAGAGTTACAGTAGAGACGAAGTGGAGAGGATTGACGTTGCCTCGATGCTGGTGACGATGGTAGGGGGCAACGACTCGTTTAAGGCGAGGTTAGGTGGGTCTTTAGTTGTAGGTATTAACCCTAGGCACGGTTTGGGTCTTAGGATTAAGTATAAAACGATATTTTTGAATACTAAATTAGAAGAGATGTGTGCTGAGGAAAATGTACCCTTCGTAAAGCTGTGGTCCGAATTCAGTGATCCTAGACTTTTTAAAAACGATGGGGTGCGTTTTAACGAAATGGGTAATGCTAGGCTAGGTAGGTTAATTGACGAAAACTTACGAAAGCTGTATAGGTCGAAGCCTTCTTTAAACGTTGTGGGTCTGGGGAACGCGGGCCCGTCGTGAAAAATAGTTTAAAACGCCGGCCCGTGATAAAAAAATAACTTAAACGTCTTTTATTGTAATGCGCGTAGTACTAGAAATAAATTAAAAGAATTTAAGCCGATAATTTATTCCGGCAACTACGATATAGATGCTATTACTGAAACGTGGTTAAATAACGTGACTCGGGACTTGTTGGGTGAACTTCATATACCAGGTTTTAAACTCTTTACTAATGATAGGTTACATAAGATTGGTGGCGGCGTTTTGCTGTACATTCGTAATTCTCGTAGGGCTATCGAGGTTAAGATAGATTTTCCCGCAGCAATTAATGCGATATGCGTTGAAGTTAGGGCGCGTAGTATTAGTTATAATTTTGTTGTTGTTTATAGACCTTCCGTTCAACCCCTCGAAACCGATACTAGATTTTACTCACTTCTTGCTAACTTTATTGACAATCGGAATAGTATAATTGTCGGAGACTTTAACTGCCCTAATGTTAATTACGAGACTTTTACTAGTAATGAGGAGGGTTTGAGATTGATTGAGTTTATGGAAGATAATTTTTTACGACAAATGGTAACCGAACCAACGCGCGGTGACAATATTTTAGATTTGGTGATGACGAACGGCGAAAATATAGTCGAAGGTTTAGAAGTAGGCGAGAGTTTAGGATGTAGTGATCATCAAATTCTTAGGTTTAAGCTATTGATAGAAAACACTAAGGATGGTAACGTAATAGAAGTCCCTGATTTTCGTAGGGCTAATTTTGATAGTTATGCGGATAGGATGGGAGTAGTGGACTGAGATAACTTATTTATGGGTAATGACACAAATTTGCATTGGGAGACGTTTAAAGAAAGTTTTATGAATATTGAAAGGGAGTTTATTCCTCGTAGACCCAAGCGCGCTAAAATTCATGGTAGGCCCAAGTGGTGGACTAGAGAAATAGGCGAGTTCATAAACGAGCGTAACAGACCGTACAGACTTAATAATGGCAATGGCACGGCAGCTAACTTTAAAAGATATACCGAGCTTAGACGTCAGGTTAAAAGATCAGTTAGGAATGCTAAGCGTAATTTAAAGATACTTATAGCTAAGGAGAGTAAACATAATCCAAAAAAGTTTTTTGAATACGTCAATAATCGTAAGCCGATGAAAGATAACATAGGCCCTCTAGTGGATGTTAACGGCAATTTGACTTCTGACGTTCAGGCGATTGCGGGTATTTTCAACAACTTTTTTGCGACAGTTTTTACCGTAGAAGACGTAAATAAAGCACCAGACGTGGACGATATCGTTCCATTTAGTAGCGAGAATATTTTGGATGAAATAACTGCTTACAAGGGAGGGTGAGATTGCGCATTATAACGATAGGCTAAAAGTTAGCAAGGCTCCAGGCCCTGACGCGTTTTATCCCAGACATTTGAAAGATTTGAAAGACGTTATCGTCGGCCCCTTAACGAAGATTTTTAATCAGTCACTCGAAACGGAGATTATTCCTGAAGACTTCAAATTAGCTAACGTCACGCCTATTTTTAAAAAAGGCGACTGCACTGTAGCTAGCAATTATAGGCGCATTAGCTTAACGTCAATTGTCGGTAAACTTCTGGAATCCGTAGTTAGGGATCGTATCATCGATCACTTAGAAAGTAGAGATTTGATTAATAGTTGTCAGCATGGGTTTCGACGCCATAGATCTTGTTTAACTAATTTGTTAGAATTTTATAACGAAATAGTGCGCGAATACGATAGGGATAGAGCGGCTGACTTTATTTATTTAGATTTTAAAAAGGCGTTCGATACAGTTACGCATAGAAAATTAATTGCGAAAGTTAAAGCGAACGGTATACGCGGTCAGTTAGCTATCTGGTTAGAGGAATGGCTTCGTGCTAGGAGACAGAGGGTCGTTGTTAATGGTAGTGAATCGGGGTGGTTGGATGTAGGTAGCGGTGTCACACAGGGTTGAATGTTAGGCCCATTGCTATTCGTAATTTACATTAACGACATAGATGTAGGATTGACTAGTAACGTGTAAAAATTCGCGGACGATACTAAAATAGGCGGTAAGGTTGTTAACGAGGACGATAGAAATAGGCTTCAAGACAATGTAAATAGGATTATGGAGTGGACGGATAAGTGCAGATGCAATTTAACTTAGACAAATGTAAAGTTTTGTATATAAGTTCTCGTAACAATAATTACACGTACACGATGGATGATAGAGAGTTAGCGAGCGTTGACGAGGAAGTAGATTTAGGCGTACACGTATCTAAGGATTTAAAAGTTAGAAACCAGTGCCTGGAGTCTTGCGCAAAAGCTAATAGGATGTTAGGCTTCATAGCGCGTAATTTCGAATTTAAATCGAAGGATATTATATTGCCCCTTTACAAGTCCCTAGTCTGGCCTCATTTAGAATATGCCGTTCAGTTTTGGTGCCCGTATTTGCGTGAGAATATTGATAGGTTAGAAAGGGTTCAACGTCGTGCCACGAAACTAATTCCGTCATTGCCCAACAAGCCTTATGAAGATAGGATTAAAGAGTTAGACATGCATTCACTCGAAACTAGGAGATTAAGGGGGGAGCTTATTGAAGTTTTCAAAATCGTTAATAACATCGATAACGTAAATTTTGACAAACTGTTCACTTTCGATAATAGCAATACTCGTAGTAACGGATTTAAGTTGCGTGGCAGACGTTTCATTAATAATATCGCTGAAAACTTCTTTATGTTTAAAGTAATTGA
The DNA here is from genome assembly GCA_023014485.1 of Bathynomus jamesi. NCBI lineage: Eukaryota > Metazoa > Arthropoda > Malacostraca > Isopoda > Cirolanidae > Bathynomus > Bathynomus jamesi. Next base: position 764,203 of record JAJOZX010000408.1, on the reverse strand, counting down.
TAACTGGAATAATCTTCCCGCGCTAGTTGTTAACTCTACCAGCGATAATATGTTTAAGAACCGTTTTGATAGGCATTTTAAAAATATTAACGTTGTTTAAAATAAAAAACAATTAGTAACTGGTACTCTCGGGGTGGTGGTGGAGGATGAGTCTGTTGACGATTAATGCCAGCTTGTGACATGCCAGTGTGTGATGCCAGCAATAAAATTAAAAAAAAAATAGACTAACACGAACGTAGATGTAGCTCGTAGAGTAAACTAACCCACTTTTTGTTTAACTTTACTTACTTCTTCTTTTCCACTCCTTTCTTGCATGTCTGTAACTCTCTTTACTTGCATGTCTGTAGTTTGCATGGTTTGTAAGCGTTCTTGTTTTACTTCTTTTCATCTTTCACCCATTTCCTATTCTCTTCAACTATTTTTCCGACTTGTCGGCAGTGGCCGGCGGATGGTGATGGTGAGACTTTTCTCTTTTTCTGAATGAATGTTAACCTACGAGTGATAGGAGTTGTTACTTACTTAACCCCTTTTTCTCTTCTCTTAACCCCCTACTCTTTCCTTTCTCTCGGGCTAACTTTAGAGTGGATCTTAGTGGCTTTGTTAGCCTTAGCTTCTGTAGATCTGTAGATAATGTTGTATCACTCGCCAGACGTTCATTTCGAATAACTAAACATCTTTACAATCCAGTGCAATATTTGAGATAAACATATGCCCATATTTATCCTTTTTGTTTAACAAGCGATACTCGTCTCTAGAGTCTGATAAAAACTCACACAGCCCATTAGCCACAACATCACTACAAACCTCGTCATGATATATATTAATATGGTGGTAAAAATACTTGAGATTCTCCATGATGACAAGATTTACATTCTCACCCGTAGGGTACGAGTAGTCGGTATGGTGTAACATGACATAATATCGCTTGTCATACCACTCATCAACAAGACTCACTATCCATAACCGTTGCTTATCTTCTGAACGTGTTGCTTCTTCTACTTCGCGATATATGTGAGCCTTTATGAAGGTTAGGTCTACAACATGCTTCAATACATCGTTTGTACTACGAAATCCTAAAATGCCCCCGCCAGAATACCCGTACAGTATTTGAACATCTAGGTCCTTCGCGCGGTTCAATGTAGCCTTAAAAGTATCAAAGGTAGGGGGAATAGGGAGTTTTTCAGTATCCACCACATCTTGGCACTTTGCCGAATAACACTTCCTAAACGTTGAACACGCAATATTAAAGGTAGCCATTATGTTTTCTACGCGGGAGAATACACGTCTGAGCTCAAGGGTATGCAGAGGTCAACTGAGCACGCAGGGATAGGGATATGCTTAGGTAGAGGCAGGACTCACGTTGCCGATCTTACAGTGGGCGGAGCTTAGCTTTTTACTGTACACACACACACACGCCCGCACGCAAAGGAGAAACTGAAACCTTAATTGAAACAAATATACGTGATAAATAAACATATCAATACACATATATATAAATACAATCAAGGATTAAGTTAGCCAAAGGGTACGGTATCATAGGTACCAGGCACATGGTCAATGTTCCCTCTAATTTTGTGCTGCTTATGTGCGCATTTTGTTTCTTGTGTGCAACATTCCCAATAATGTTATAAAATTGTGCAAACTTTATAATTTGGCATCATTCATTGAATCATCAAAAAAATCAATAAAGAGGAGGTAGATGATTTTGAAAGATTAACAATTGTATCATTATTTTAAAACATAGCACCATATTATACTTTTTAAGGAGACAATAAAACTATGAGTAATGAAGTTTACATTCATTTATTCTATAAATAAATATATTTTCTATAAGAACATCCAAATTAAAAATATTTTAAGTAAAATTAAACAATATATTGAATTTTAATGGTTTATACTAGTTTCTTCTTACTATTGTTTTTCTCTACGGTCTTTCAGATTTGCCCATCTTGAATATACTCTTTCAAGGTTGATTGTTCCTCCATCATTTAGGTAACTTTTCACACGCATAAGCATATCTAAATGATTTTCTTGTAAACGGTTTCTCAGCTTATTTTTTATCGAGTTCATCAAACTGAAACCACGTTCACAGTCCACACTAGATGCTAAAAAAGTTCCTCCTATGTCCATCAATATTGGAAGATCTTTAAATTGTTCATTTTGGAGGACAAAAACCACCATCTCAGCATAGTTTTCAATAAGTTTCACTTTTATTTTTTCACCTGCAATAAATTTAAAGTCATTGTACTGTTCTATAATGACATCCCTTTCATTTAGAAAATCGACATATTTGGAACACAAATATTGAATTTCTTCAACTCCAAAGCCAAAGTTGCATTTTGCAATTGCTGAACAATCAAATAAAGACCATTCTTTTACTTCGTTCTTAGGAAACCGGTCTTCCATGTGAACACAAAGCGTTTTTATGAAATTCAACAAAGAACAAGTATCAACTTCAATATTTTCTTCATGAAATTTGTTAAGGAGTGTTTGTACATGTTTACTCCATGAAATTTTTTCACCAAGATATTGTTCTTTTATCTTATTCAATTTACCATGAACAAGATGATTTGCATCTAGTGGTGTTAGATTACGCTTCTGTAAAAGCTTAGACAAGGAAGCCAAATCACCCAAAACATCATTCAAAATTTCCAAAGCTATTCGGTACTCAAGGTTAGTTAATTTTGTGTGACAATAATTTGAAATTGGATCATTTGATACATCCTGCTCAAAATACACTATTAAAGAATCATAATTTCTAATTATTGCTTCCAGTGCAAAATGTCTGGACAACCACCGTACTTCATTAAGAGGTTTGAAGGCAACCGACTTATTTTCAGAAGCAATAACAATCCCTTCGAATTTGCTCTTCTTTGTTGTAGATCTGGAAAATAATGTATATATGGTCATAATTAAAGTTTCGATGTTCCTTATCAGCTTGAATTCTTTCCAAGTATCACAAATACCCAAATCTTCGCGATGGGCAACACAATGTTGTACAACTAAATGAGGAATTTTACGCTTCAGTTGCGCAGCCACGCCATTAAGCCGACCCAACATTACCGAGGCACCATCAGATGTGAACATAACCATCTTTTTAAAGTCAAGATTATGTTCTTCATAAAACTGCTCGATTGTACAGTAGAAACAACTGTAGAAGCATCACATGCTTGTAATTTTACTATTCCACCAAATGTCGTTTTATATTCGGTAGAATTTTGAGCTCTATATTTGAAATAAAGTACCAACATTTTGTTGACGGAAATATCCGTGCTTTCGTCAAGAGTTAACGTATGAAACGTTGCTGAAGCTATTTCTGTCATTACATCATTTTGCACAATGGCGTTAATATTCTCCAAAAATTCAAATGCATAATTTTTACTTCTCCAATTATCTGGAATATTAACATACTTTGACATATGATCATTAATGTCCTGAACAGAGAACACGGAATTATTCATTTTAACAGCTAAAATAACATTATCAATTAAAACTTGAACTTCTTCTTGATTTGAACGTTTTCGCTCGCAAAACATTAATTTTCTTTGTCTTTCTTCAGGACTTTCATGCAACATTCTGAGCAGACCTTTTGCTGGTAATGAAGGATTTTTATTTCTAAGTTTCTTTACACCGTCTCAATGAGATTTGCTTGATAAATGACGCCTTAAAAAGTCAAGTTTCCATACATCACCCCACATCTTTCCACATGCAAATTCCCCTACTACTTTTGCATCTCGACAATAATTACAAATCACTCCAGTATCGGAATTGAAAGTGAATTTGTCTCGCAACTGCACGCGCAAATCACTATCAGATTTTGGTGTTGCTGTTTCTATATATACTTCCATCCATTCTGTCTTAAAGAAATTTGCAGCTCTTTTCCGTTTAGCTCCTTTATGCATTGGTGTAATGGGTTAATTATAAGATGTAATAACTTCTAAATTAAAGAGTACGAATGTTTCATTACATGCGCACACCTGACACCAGTATTATTTGAGCAAACTTATAACACTGCAATTACCGTAAAGGTAACTTGTTATTTTACTGATAAAGACATGCTGAATTAACTATAGTGTCGGTTCATTAATTTTAAAATCTGAAACAAAAACAAACAATTATCATAAAATTGTACCTATATTTATGCTAAATAACGTAAAATGATTGCATAGCAAAACATATTATTATTATATTGAACATAATATTAACCTATTCGGGCCATTGGGTAGATTTGGACTCATACATTTATATATATATATATATATAATGTACATATACACATATATATAATTTATATGTATTCGTACTTTATATTTTAGAATAAGATATAGTTCACAGAAAACGCGTTTGATTGAATTTACCTTCCATAATTAGAGAAAATACTATATTCTAACGCCCGCGGTACCTAATTTATTTAAATCGAAATGAAACTTATTGAGAAAATCGTATGCAAACATAGCTGAAATTTCAGGTTTTTAGCGGGTTCTGTCACACAATCATTATGAAGAGTTGTGGTTCAAAAGGTTAAACATAAAATGTTTAATAATTAAATTAGTAAAATTTTATTATAAAATGACCACCATACAACATTTTTTTACGCCTGGCAGTGTCATACTCATGCAACATGTCGTACGGTACGACGTGTGGTACATTTTTCATCATAATAAACTAATAATTCAGCGAGGGTGCTGTCTCCTTGTAATTTACCCTAATAATAGTATTATTAAGAATTTATGAATGATTTAAATAATAATAATTATAATAATTATTAATAATATCCGATAAATTAAGAGTAGAAGCCGATACCTCCATTCGTAAATAAAGATTAGAGTATATAGGCAGCCTAGGCCTTTTTCGTCTGCACGGATGAATACATTAGAGACGGATAAACCGAAGAAAATTATGGGAATAGGCCTTATATTGATTTAACCTAACCTAGGTTAAGTTAGGTTACAATTCCTTTGGGTCAAAAGAACCAATTTTAAAGAAAGTAACATTGCAACTGGAACACGTAATCCCGCACACGACAGCAATACGCGCAATAAAGTTGGTCGGTTTATACCGAATATAAATATCTTTTAGGCACTTTCCTTAATATTATTTTTACTCCCGACATACCGTAACGGTACTCCGTAATGAACTAGTAAATATTACGAAAGCTATTGTCGTATATTTTGGAAAATGAATTTGACTATATATCAACAAACTATTGGTAACAAATATTTCACTATGCACCAGCTACGCAGAACGTTGAAACTCCAGACAATAACTGAGTCAGCTCAGCAACCGTGACTCATTCAAATGATTCAGTATTTATGTCGTAAGATATAGATATTCGGAGTTGCCAATTAGTAAATGAAGATAACATAAACAGTTGTGTTTCTTGTGTTGAAAAAGTTAAGATAACAGAAAACTTAAGCATTTGAAAATAATTTTTGTTTATGTCCAATTAACTTTAAATTTTTGTGCGCATAAAATTTGGCTGTGTGCGCGGCAATAAAACCCCATTTGCGCGCGCACACGCGCACACCTTAGAGGGAACACTGCATATACATATATATATATATATATATATATATATATATATATATATATATATATTAGACCATTTCAAAATTTAATGATGAAAAATTAAATTTGAATTTTGTTTGCGTAGTGTTTTATTGTATGACATGTAATATCACAAACGCTAGGTTATATTTTCGTTATATTTAATGAAGATTTAGGGACTGCGCAGAGCAACTGAAATATTGAATATTGATCACTGTACGAATTGTGATTTCTGGGGCTGTGTAATCGCTTTCCGATGAAACTGGACAACTTGAAATAGAAATTGACATTGCTCCTCATTCACTGTAATTGTTTAGTTTTAATCTGTTGCAAGTTTAACTGCTCCTTCTGCACAGTCGCACTGCTGATTCTGCTCGTTCTGCACATTGTGACTTTTTTTCATGTGACTTTTTTTCCTAGGTAAAATTGTGACTTTTTTCGGTGACTTTTTCCCTGTTACTTTTTTTCCTAGATTCTTTACAACGGAGTAACTAACATGTAAATAAATAAAATAAAATGAATAATTTAAATAATACATAAGTTCAATAAATTTTAATGAAAAATAAGTTCAATAAATTAAACTAAGCAATAAAATAAAAATGATAAAATTTAAATTAAACTAAACAATAGAAAAAATTACAGTAAAATCTATATATGAAAGGATTTCGGTGAACACTAACCTCAGTGCCACTGTGACTGGCGACGTGATGTGCCTCTTCTCACACCTCAAGACGAACTGACGGCAACAACTTCCGTGTATCTAGAGCCAGTACCGACTGAAACATGTTGGAACATGTTTTATATTTTAATGTAGCTGGTTATTTGATGCACTGACATTGCACTCGAAGCAAAGTAACGTATAATGAAAAAGGCAGTTTTTTCTGTAAGACAGAATTTCACATGGCTTGCGCAGTCCCTAAATATCAACCAATGTTATTGAAATTTTTCTTAGCTGAGTTTCTATCAGAACCTTATCCTTTTATCGCATATGCGTCAAATTACCAAGATTTTATTTTTGAAACGGTCTAATATATATATATATGTATACAATAAAAAATAATAATAATATAAAAAATACACAAGTTGAACGAGGAATATATATACACATTCAAAAATAATAATAGTATAGGAAATACACAAGTTGAAAGAACACTACATACATAAGTTAAAAGAAGAATATATATATATATAAATATATATATATATATATATATATATTAAAAAATAATATATAAACATCAAAATACATACACTTTATGTCCTACTGTGTTTAACTAAAATACTAAACTTCCACGTGATTAAATCTACAGTTACATCATTTTTGCTTTGCACTACACAATAAATACGATTTAACATAATTTCATCGCACATGCTATAGGGATGTCTATACTCGATTTAAAGGGTCTTCATATTGTTCAATACTATTTTTGTGTCCACTTTACACTCGGATGGAAAGTTATCTTTAAACAATGACAGAATACAATCAAAAGCACGCAGAAAGAGGGCATCGTTAGCCACAACATCATTATTAAATTCAAGTTTATAAACACTCCCTTCCCTCCCTTCAAACGTGAACTCTTCTTCACAATGCATAGCGGCAGTTGAAATAATCTTCTAAGTCGTAACGACAGCTGCTCATTATATAAAGAAACAATTATTCATGGTGAACGGTATAGGTGAGATGAGCCCTGTACCGCTCAAGTCCTTTGTACGAAAGTTCATGATATTTCGAAGAGTATGATAATGAAAACCCACTCTAATAGACAGAGTTTATTTCCATAATAGTTTCGATGCCCACTGGCATCCTCTTCGGGTAGATACAGAAAAACGAATGAACCAAAAACAAAAGGGAAAACAGTCCAGGGACCATTAAGAAATTCGCACCTAGGTTAGATCCCGTTGTCCTGACAACGGAAGGGCATTTTATTAAAAGGTCCCGCTGATAAGTACATTCACACAAATTTAAAACTATCGTCTTGTTCTATACATACAGATTCTATTATTTTTTGCATAATTATTACATTTATTATTACATTTATTACATTTATTACTGCATTATTATTTATTACAGAAATTATAAATGTATTATTACATTGATTATTACATTTATTACATTTATTATTGCATTATTATTTATTACAGAAATTATAAATGTATTATTACATTGATTATTTCATTGTTGTTTATTATTACAGAAATTACAAACCGAAAAACGAATGAAAAAGGCGAGAAGGAAACAATCCAGAGACCATTAAGAAATTCGCACCTAGGTTAGATCACGTTCTCCCGACACCGGAAGGGCATTTTATTAAAGGGTCCCGCTTATAAGTACATTCGCACAAATTAAAACTATCTTGTTCTATACATACAGATTCTATTATTTTGACATAATTACTGCATTTATTATTACATTTACGTTTCTTTTTAACATTTATTATTATTACCTTTACATTTATTATTCCATTTACATTTATTACTATTACGTTTATTATTCCATTTATATTTTACCGAAAAAACGAATGAACCAAAAGCGATTAAGGAAATAATCGAGACCTTTAAGAAATTTAAACTTAGGTTAGAACCCATTCACCCGGCGCCGTAAGGGATTTTCTGAACAAGAATCCCTTATGGCGTTTTTGCATTTTGAAGATTCTAAACCTTTTAAATAAGCATCCAGGTCCAGACCATTCTCGCCTTGTTCAGTACTACACTATATAAACCCATCGAGAAGAGCGGTGTATGCGTATTCAAAAACCGTATCAAAATAAAGCATATCCGTAACACGTGCGTCTAATATACGCTTTAGCTTGCGGAAACCGACGATTTCAAATATTCTCTCGAGGATGAAACGGTTTCGCATAGGGACAAGAACGCTGTTATCAGACGCATTCTTCCACATCAGCCGTATATCAATGCATTGCTGCTCGCTATTTATACACAACGTACAAACAATAGCATACGCGGGGGTATCACTAATCTGTTCTCTTGTACCTACACATGCAGGTATTTTATAAAGATCCATACTCCACTTCTCAACTACCACGTAGACTTTATTCTTCTCTTCAACACTTAAATAAACAACATTCCGTTTACCAGAGTTTGTTTGTCTACAAGTCGTTTCCAGTACATAGTTAACGGCAGCTGTTTTTCACCTGAACACGCGCAATGACTTCGTCGTGAGACTAAATCCAGACTCACGAGAGATCGTTAGGTAGTGGACCTATATCTATCGCACTATAGCTGCGGCTAGTTTTGTTCATGTTTGAATTTAAATCTTTTACATGTGGCTTTCACGTAAGCCCTATGAGTCCATTAAAACGCTTATCATTTGGCCAAAAAATTTTCAGCAATCTTGTAGCCAATGTTTAGGCACACGGGAGACCTCCCCAATCTCCGGGGCCTATAGCCTCCCCTAAGGCATAGGTTTGGTAATAAGCTCAAAAATGCCACGGCACAGGTGGAGAGTTTTGAGATGTAGCATGTAGCTGCATAAAGTAGCAGGATGTAGCCGGTTTGTAGCCGCTAATAGTATTAATTCCCAAAGGCAAGTTTCGAGAGATGATACGGTAGATTGACTTTAACAAGGTAAGCTGCTCTACACTTTCGGCGACGAGGGTAGAGCCACAGCAACTGTCGATGGTGCTGGGAGGAAGTCTCAATTCATAAGACGTTTTCCGCACCCTGGATTGGTATTGATTTACCTGGGAGATAGGGTTTAAAATGGACTTCGTCAGTAGAATTGCATTGTAGCAACTGGACGTCTTATCCGTCGTTCTAGTTGCTGCGACGTCTGATGCCAATCATCAGTCTTTGACACTGTGGTTCGCGGGCGCACTTTGTTGGTCACTCGTAATCTCTCTGAAATTGTAGATTAGGATTCGTCCAGATTCGCCGCGGGTTCCGCGCGATCCGGCCGAGCGACGCTAATGGAAATGGCCGCGGAATGTTCGTCGGCGGGCGGACTGAGCCGTCTCGACCGGCGGATTGCTCTTGGTAACGGCCTCTCTTGAGTTTTTCAGGTGAAGTTTAAACAAGTAAAGAGAAAGTCCGGAGTCCGTTCCGGACGTTGTTAGTTGTTAGGCCGGGTGACTCCTGTTCAGAAATTTCGTGGGCTTGGGACCCGGGCGGACTTGACGTCCGGCGCTTAGGCGCTCTTGATGTGGCAGTCTTGACCTATACGAATTGATCTGCAATTAGGCAATCCATCCGGTGGGAGCCGCCGCGCATCTAAGCCTACTTTGGGCCCATAAAACAACTAACAAAAAAAATAAATAAACCACCCACCCACCTATCTATCTATCTACCTTTCTGTCTGTATTTCTATCTATCCTATTCTCTCAATGAGCGGGGATACTGCCTACTGCTCTTTTGCAGAAACCACTCAGCCTCTGTATTCACCCACGACCAACCGAAGCCTAGTAGATACGCCCCGTTCATCGTTAAGAGATAGTCCGGAGGAACGGGTGGAATCAAAGGTTCCACAGTCCTCCGGGCGAACGTAGTTAGATTTCGTAGTTTGAGTCGTCCAGATTGATGGTTGGACGGAAATCAGTTGGGAGCTGTAGTTACATACACCCCCGCACGAAGCCACAATCTTCCGCCGCTGATGTGCATGCCATAAGCGACAGCAGACTAAGGCGGGAGCATGGTTATGACAATTCATAAGGTTTCGTACGCATTTTCTGGTTGACCGAAATTCCGTCGAAAAGGCGAGCGACGCAAATGGAAATGGCCCGGACTCTTCGTCGGTGGACAGAAGGAGCCGTCGGCAGTGCTCCTTTAGCACTGCTGACGTTCCTTCAAGTCACGACCGGTCGATTTGCTCTTGGTAATGGCCGCTATCTTAATTATTGTTGTCTCATTCTCTTTAACCCTTTTCTGGCGAAGCTATAAACCAGCAAATAGGAAAGAGAGAGCCCGGAGTAGCAGGTTGTTGAAAAGCTTCCACAGTCCCTCTGGGCGGTTAAGGTATTTCTGTCTTTTTCTTTCTCCCTAAATCTTTTCTCTCCTCCTCGAACTACGAAGACGACAACACTCGGTGCGAAAGCGACCGAGGAGAGTCGTCGCATCGATTCGAGACGAGTATCGCACCCTCTATCTCAATCTCTTGCGCTGTGTTACGCTGCGATGTTGGTATACGCGGTGGTGGTCCAGAACGGGGTTCTCACTGAGATCTCTGAATATGCCCAGCCGCGGAAGCATCATTAGCAGCCGAAGCAGCCAGAAAAGAGGGAGAAACACCCTCTATCTCAATCTCTTGCGTTGTGTTACGTTGCGTTGTTGGTATACGCGGTGGTTGTCCAGAACGGGGTTCTCGCTGAGCTCCCTTAGTAAGACCCGCCACGGAAGCATCATTAGCAGCAGAAGCAGCCAGGAAAGAGAGGGAAACACCCTCTATCTCAATCTCTTGCGTTGTGTTACGTTGCGTTGTTGGTATACGCGGTTGTTGTCTACAACGGGGTTCTCGCTGAGATACCTTAGTAGGCAATGACGCCGTGGAAGCATCAATCGCAACAGAAGCAGCCAGGAAAGAGAGAGAGAAACACCCTCTATCTCAATCTCTTGCGTTGTGTTACGTGCGTTGTTGGTATACGCGGTTTTTTCTACAACTGGGTTCTCGCTGAGATACCTTAGTAGGCAATGGCGCCGCGGAAGCATCAACCGCAACAGAAGCAGCCTGGAAGGAGAGAGAGGAAAACACCCTCTATCTCAATCTGTTATAAATCAGAAAGAGAGAGTCCGGAGTAGCAGGTCTTCCGGGCGCCCTTAGTTACGCAATGTGGCATGTGGCCGCTATGTTGAGCTTTATATGCGAACTAATAAGTAGCGCTAATAGGCTTAACTCCCAAAGCCAAGTCCCGAAAGATGACACGTTAATTAATACGTAGCGCTAATAGGCTTAAGTCCCAAAGCCAAGTCCCGAAAGATGACACGTTAATTAATACGTAGCGCTAATAGGCTTAAGTCCCAAAGCCAAGATGGAAAGATGATACGGTAGTGACCCGTATACGTTGTTGCTATACGCGGTGGAGGTCTAGAACGGGGTTGACCGTAAGGGCCGTCCGCTGGTAAGACTCGGCTTCGCTGCTCGCTCGAGTCGTGTCGGTAGAGGATGGTTACTCGAGGATATCTCGCTGAGCTCCCTTAGTAAGACCCGCCGCGGTAGCATCATTAAAAGTATCCAGTAAAGAGAAGGAAACACCCTCAATCTCAATCTTTTGCGTTGTGTAATGATGCGTTGTTAGTATACGCGGTGGTGGTCCAGAATGGGGTTCTCGCTGAGATCCCTTAATATGCCACTCCGCGGAAGCATCATTCGCAGCAGAAGCAGCCAGGAAAGAGAGAGAAACACCCTCTATCTCAATCTCTTGCGTTGTGTTACGTTGCGTTGTTGGTATACGCGGTTGTTGTCTACCACGGGGATGTTGCTATTCTGATCCGATCCCCGTTGCAGGCAATGGCGCCGTGGAAGCATCAATCGCAACAGAAGCAGCCAGGAGAGAGGGAGAGAGAGACACTCAATCTCAATCTCTTGCGTTGTGTTACGTTGCGTTGTTGGTATACGCGGTGGTGGTCCAGAACGGGGTTCTCGCTGAGATCCCTTAATATGCCACTCCGCGGAAGCATCATTCGCAGCAGAAGCAGCCAGGAAAGAGAGAGAGACACACACACTCAATCTCAATCTTTTGCGTTGTGTTACGTGGCGTTGTTGGTATACGCGGTTGTTGTCTACAACGGGGATCCTGATCCGATCCCCGTTGCAGGCAATGGCGCCGTGGAAGCATCAATCGCAACAGAAGCAGCCAGGAGAGAGAGAGAGAGAGAGAGAGAGACTCAATCTCAATCTCTTGCGTTGTGTTACGTTGCGTTGTTGATATACGCGGTGGTGGTCCAGAAAGGGGTTCTCGCTGAGACCCCTTAGTAGGCAATGGCGCCGCGGAAGCATCAATCGCAACAGAAGCAGCCAGGAAAGAGAGAGAGAGACACTCAATCACACACACATCTCAATCTCTCATAAATCATAACGAGAGAGTCCGGAGTAGCAGGTCCTCCGGGCGCCCATAGTTGTTAGTTAATGTGGCATGTGGTCACAGAGTCCGGAATAGCAGGTCCTCCGGGCGCCCTTAGGTAAAGTGGCATGTGGCCGCTAATAGGCAAAGTCCCATTGCCAAGTTAAAGATGAAACGAAGTCGCCATCATCTACATTCACTAAGCGAGACGTGGGGGAATTTAATGCACCCTCCTCGTAAAAGCTAATTTGCATTACATTTTCGTATGCAATTACGTAATAATTCAGAGTAAGATGGTTAATAAGTTTACAAAACATTTCACTAAGTAAATTTTATTTAAAAGACTACAAAAGATTTCAATAGGTAAATTTTATTTAAGACTACAAAAGATTTCAATAGGTAAATTTTCTCACAGATTGGGCATCTCACAGATTGGGCTAGAGAAACTGGCTACATCGTTGTGAGAATCAATAGGTAGGTATTGTTTTACAAGAGGTGAGATTGTGAGTTTCTGGCTTGCCGATCTCACAAAATAACCTATTGAATTATTTCCCATAGGAATGTGAGATGGCTTTCTACCTAATGCAAAACTCACAGGTTACCCATTGGGAATTATAGACCGGAGCCAGGTGGGGAGTCACCTGGTCGCGCACCCCCTGCAAAACTCTGGGTAGGAACTGGTCTGGCTGAGGAGCCTTAAACGAGCTCAGTTTGTCTATTCTATCGGTAACGGCTGTCGCGGTACACCGAACACTATCCACGCCAGCACCTTCGTGCCTGACGCCTGGCTCGGGGATGACGCGGGTGTCCTACAAGGTGAACACTCCCGCAAAGTACTCATTAAGCACATTAGCGATGTCAGTGTCGGAGGTCTGCAGAACGCCGCTGTGGTCCTTTAACGGACTTATCATGCTTCTGATGGGGTTTCTACTATTAACATAACTGAAGAACTCCATAGGGTTCCCCTTGCAGAGGCTTGCCACCCATAGTTCTTCGTTACGTTTCGCTACCCTAACCTTCGCCTTCACTTCCCTACACAGGCAGACATACACTCAGTGTTCTCATGGGAACGATTGGCCTTTGCCCTCTTATACGCAGCTTTCCTATTTCGGATAGCTGAAGCGATGTCACGACTGAACCACTTAGACTGCGTTGAAGCAGGGGTGACCGGTTTTGAGGGTATGGCAGTAGACTGCAGCACCAGAAACTGGTCCCTCAATGCACTCCACACTCCCTCAACATCGCCGCCGATCTCTAACTCCATTTCACCTACGTTATCCCGGAGGCCAACAAAGTCCGCCCGCCGTAGATCGAGCTTACTGCCTCTCGAGTTACTACGCTTCACTCGAGGGACGCAGACATGGAACCTAATCAGACCGTGATCACTCTCGCCCAACGATTCGTCAACAGTGAGGCTAGTGACGAGGTTGTCCTCGGTCGTGAATACTAAGTCTAGAACGCTTTCGCCTCGTGTAGGCTCACTGACCGACTGAGTGAGGAAGTTCTCATCAGCAAAGTCAACTAGCCTCCTCCCTTCAGCATCAGCAGTCCTGTCTTCCCACTTTATGCCGCGACAGTTAGTCTCCTAAAACTACACACACCCTATCCCCCAGCAGGCTAAGGAGTTCGGTGTACAGGGCCGTATCCTCCTCGAGGAGGAGATGCCGAGGTCTGTACACCAAGATTAACCTACAGTTCGTCCCTCCCACATTCAAATCGAAGCCAAGCAGCTCCCGTTCCGATCGGAGCTGGCAGTCAACCGTACTCAACGTGTCCGTCACCTATATTAGTACCCCTCCCCCCCTCCCCACGGGTGCGGTCTTTGCGAAACATTCTATACCCGGGAATTTCGAACTCCCCAACGTAGTCCCTACGATCAGTATGAATCCAGGACTCGGTGATAGCAACGATATCCTGGTATTCTGATGCTAAGAGCGCCCGTAGCTCGCAAAACTTATTCCTAATCGACCTAACATTAAAAAGTATTGCACGGAGAAGCTTTCCCGCTTCAAACCGCCCCCTAGCCCGACCCGTTTCCCGAACAGCCAGGGCTGTTCGGAGTTGAAGAGCCCCTCACCAACGAGGGGGCAACTTCCGCAGGAGGCTGAGCCCCCTCCAACGGTAAAGAGAGTCACCCACCTGTACATGGACGTACCCATCAGTTGGAGGTACCTCCGCCATCGGCTCAACGTCATCTCTCACCGGTGGGGGCCCATCATCAATCCCCGGGCTTGACCTCACCATACGGTATAGGTGCTGGTCAAGCAGCGTGCCTAACACACCTTTACCCATAACATTGAGGTGGACACCATCCCTCTGATACAGGTCCCACCTACCCGAAAACGCGTCGAATGGGTCAACATACCTCAAGCCCAGCGGGACGTACAAGTCTTGCACCCTCTCGATGATGCCAATGACTTTTCTGAGCGCGTGGTCACTGGCATTCATCCGCGGTGAAATACCCATGAACGTTCCCCTGTCTCTCTTCAGTTTTAGATCATCCGCAAGAGATATTATCTCGGTGATGTTTCCTTCTGTAAAACCTACCCTACCGCCTTTTAGGAACAGGTCGTTGCCACCAGCGTGGACAACGATCGCAGTCAGCCGACTAGCCACGCGCAACTTCTCTAGCTCCTTCCTTAAGTGCGCGTTCCCTGCCCAGGTAAGCACCTTACCTTCCTCCTGTCCCGCTTTGCAGAAGCAAAGTACTTCTCCTGGCCCCTGATCTGCGAGTTCCCAATCAAAACGGTGTCTTCCTCCTTCGAGCACAGGAAACTAAAGCGGTTGGAGGTCCTGACAGGGGCAATCGGGGTCTCAGGCTTCGGCTTCGCAGCTTTCTTGCCCGGGACCTTTCGATACCCGTCATCACCCATAGACTCAGCGGCACTTACACCACCCGACACACCCCGACCGGCAGCTACATCCTTCGGTTTCTTTGGGCCATCGGTAGGCACGATGTTTCGCCTGGCAGCGCCAGACGCATAATAAAGCTCTCGGCTTCAGCTCTGGTTTATAAGGTGTAAATCGGCCAGTTGACTTAATCAGCCATTTGGCTTAATCTGACTTGCGAGGCGTAATTGGATTGCTTAATTGTATTTAATAATCTTCGAGCGAATTAAAATCACACACACACGCACATACACCCCCTCTTGACTATATACACGTTCATAGATTTCTTATTACAAACACACACACACACACACACACACACACTGGCTTAATTAGCCAGTTGGCTTAGAATGCTTAATCTGGCTTTGAAGGCATAAATGGTTTGTTCTGGTGTACATTATTATTTGTGAGTTGCCAGATTGCACTATTTATTTAATTAAAGCATATATTCTTGACAGTTGGCTTAGAAATCTTAAGCAGCCAGTCGGTTTAGAAGGCGTATCCTGCCCTTTGGTATACATATACAGGGTGTCCCATAAGTCCGGCATCATAGGAAAAATAATAAAAAAAGGCAAAACAAAAGCTTTTATTCACAGAACGTGCTCAATATGTCCACCATTGTTTTCAATACACAAATTCAGACGTGATACCCAGTCAGCAAGCACACGGTGAATGATGTCAGGAGTAATGCTGTTACATGCCCCAATAATGCGCTGCCGCAAATGTTCAACACTCCTAATTTTCTCTGCGTATAACAGCGCTTTCAAGTGGCCCCAGACATAAAAATCTAGTGACGTGAGATCCGGGCTTCTAGCTGGCCATTCCACAGGCCCTCGACGTCATATCCAATGACCAGGGAATTGTTGGTACAGGTATTCCCTTACTTGGGTGCAGTAATGTGCAGGAGCGCCGTCTTGCTGGAACCATGTTGGGAAATTTCCTACTTAGTTCAAGACACTTGGAAATGCTTCTTCCTTGAGCATACGTATGTAGGTGCCTCCATTGACATGTTCATCGAAAAAGAGGGGGCCGTTGATGCGATCCTTCCAAATGCCACACCATACTATCACCCGAGATGCACTTTGTTCCTTTGAAGAGGTATAACAATGAGGGTTGTTTTGAGACTAGTACCGGGTGTTCTGTCGATTTACCTCACCATTTCCATAAAAAACAGCCTCGTCACTGAACAGAATGGTGGACGGGAAAGTGGCATCACGAGCATATTGTTCCGTAGCCCATTCACAAACTTCCATCCGCCGGTCGGGATCATCTTCGCTTAATTTCTGTAGGATCTGAAGTTTATATGGATGCCATTTGTGAGCCTGAAGAATGCGATGGATGCTACTTTTCGACACTCCTCTCTCGGCGGACAATCGCCGAAGAGATTTATTGGGACTTCTGTTAAAATGAGCCAGGATAGCAGTCGCCGTATCATCGTCAGTGGGCCTCTTTGAAGGTCCACTGCGTGGTGTATTTTCTATGGATCCTGTTTCTTTAAACTTTGCAACAAGTCTGCTAACACAACTCTGTGTTATTGGCTCGCGGTCTGGATGCAGTCTGTTAAATTCAGCAGCGGCTTCTCTTTGACTCCGATTTTCTATAAGTAGAATTATCTGGATTCGTTCTTCCTTGCTCAGAGACATTATGGCCTGTAGAAAGAGAAAAATATGAATTATGATTTGTAGACTTAGAAAAATATGAATTTCTCAAATGATGCCGGACTTTTGGGCAGTGTTTCCTCTAAGGTGTGCGCGTGTGCGCGCGCACATGGGATTTTATTGCCGCGCACACAGCCAAATTTATGCGCACAAAAATTTAAAGTTAATTGGACATAAATAAAAATTATTTTCAAATGCTTAAGTTTTCTGTTATCTTAACTTTTTCAACACAAGAAACACAACTGTTTATGTTATCTTCATTTACTAATTGGCAACTCCGTATATCTATATCTTACGACATAAATACTGAATCATTTGAATGAGTCACGGTTGCTGAGCTGACTCAGTTATTGTCTGGAGTTTCAACGTACTGCGTAGCTGGCGCATAGTGAAATATTTGTTACCAATAGTTTGTTGATATATAGTCAAATTCATTTTCCAAAATATACGACAATAGCTTTCGTAATATTTACTAGTTCATTACGGAGTACCGTTACGGTATGTCGGGAGTAAACTAATAATATTAAGGAAAGTGCCTAAAAGATATTTATATTCGGTATAAACCGACCAACTTTATTGCGCGTATTGCTGTCGTGTGCGGGATTACGTGTTCCAGTTGCAATGTTACTTTCTTTAAAATTGGTTCTTTTGACCCAAAGGAATTGTAACCTAACTTAACCTTGGTTAGGTTAAATCAATATAAGGCCTATTCCCATAATTTTCTTCGGTTTATCCGTCTCTAATGTATTCATCCGTGCAGACGAAAAAGGCCTAGGCTGCCTATATACTCTAATCTTTATTTACGAATGGAGGTATCGGCTTCTACTCTTAACTTATCGTCTATTATTAATAATTATTATAATTATTATTATTTAAATCATTCATAAATTCTTAATAATACTATTATTAGGGTAAATTACAAGGAGACAGCCCCTCGCTGAATTATTAGTTTATTATGATGAAAAATATACCACACGTCGTACCGTACGACATGTTGCATGAGTATGTCACTGCCAGGCGTAAAAAAATGTTGTATGGTGGTCATTTTATAATAAAATTTTACTAATTTAATTATTAAACATTTTATGTTTAACCTTTTGAACCACAACTCTTCATAATGATTGTGTGACAGAACCCGCTAAAAACCTGAAATTTCAGCTATGTTTGCATACGATTTTCTCAATAAGTTTCATTTCGATTTAAATAAATTAGGTACCGCGGGCGTTAGAATATAGTATTTTCTCTAATTATGGAAGGTAAATTCAATCAAACGCGTTTTCTGTGAACTATATCTTATTCTAAAATATAAAGTACGAATACATATAAATTATATATATGTGTATATGTACATTATATATATATATATATATAAATGTATGAGTTTTCTGTGAACTATATCTTATTCTAAAATATAAAGTACGAATACATATAAATTATATATATGTGTATATGTACATTATATATATATATATATATAAATGTATGAGTCCAAATCTACCCAATGGCCCGAATATGTTAATATTATGTTCAATATAATAATAATATGTTTTGCTATGCAATCATTTTACGTTATTTAGCATAAATATAGGTACAATTTTATGATAATTGTTTGTTTTTGTTTCAGATTTTAAAATTAATGAACCGACACTATAGTTAATTCAGCATGTCTTTATCAGTAAAATAACAAGTTACCTTTACGGTAATTGCAGTGTTATAAGTTTGCTCAAATAATACTGGTGTCAGGTGTGCGCATGTAATGAAACATTCGTACTCTTTAATTTAGAAGTTATTACATCTTATAATTAACCCATTACACCAATGCATAAAGGAGCTAAACGGAAAAGAGCTGCAAATTTCTTTAAGACAGAATGGATGGAAGTATATATAGAAACAGCAACACCAAAATCTGATAGTGATTTGCGCGTGCAGTTGCGAGACATATTCACTTTCAATTCCGATACTGGAGTGATTTGTAATTATTGTCGAGATGCAAAAGTAGTAGGGGAATTTGCATGTGGAAAGATGTGGGTGATGTATGGAAACTTGACTTTTTAAGGCGTCATTTATCAAGCAAATCTCATTTAGACGGTGTAACGAAACTTAGACAGAAATAAAAATCCTTCATTACCAGCAAAAGGTCTGCTCAGAATGTTGCATGAAAGTCCTGAAGAAAGACAGAAAATTAATGTTTTGCGAGCGAAAACGTTCAAATCAAGAAGAAGTTCAAGTTTTAATTGATAATGTTCTTTTAGCTGTTAAAATGAATAATTCCATGTTCTCTGTTCAGGAGATTAATGATCATATGTCAAAGTATGTTAATATTCCAGATAGTTGGAGAAGTAAAAATTATGCATTTGAATTTTTGGAGAATATTAACGCCATTGTGCAAAATGATGTAATGACAGAAATAGCTTCAGCAACGTTTCATACGTTAACTCTTGACGAAAGCACGGATATTTCCGTCAACAAAATGTTGGTACTTTATTTCAAATATAGAGCTCAAAATTCTACCGAATATAAAACGACATTTGGTGGAATAGTAAAATTTCAAGCATGTGATGCTTCTACAGTTGTTTCTACAATCGAGCAGTTTTATGAAGAACATAATCTTGACTTTAAAAAAATGGTTATGTTCACATCTGATGGTGCCTCGGTAATGTTGGGTCGGCTTAATGGCGTGGCTGCGCAACTGAAGCGTAAAATTCCTCATTTAGTTGTACAACATTGTGTTGCCCATCGCGAAGATTTGGGTATTTGTGATACTTGGAAAGAATTCAAGCTGATAAGAAACATCGAAACTTTAATTAGGACCATATATACATTATTTTCCAGATCTACAACAAAGAAGAGCAAATTCGAAGGGATTGTTATTGCTTCTGAAAATAAGTCGGTTGCCTTCAAACCTCTTAATGAAGTACGGTGGTTGTCCAGACATTTTGCACTGGAAGCAATAATTAGAAATTATGATTCTTTAATAGTGTATTTTGAGCAGGATGTATCAAATGATCCAATTTCAAATTATTGTCACACAAAATTAACTAACCCTGAGTATCGAATAGCTTTGGAAATTTTGAATGATGTTTTGGGTGATTTGGCTTCCTTGTCTAAGCTTTTACAGAAGCGTAATCTAACACCACTAGATGCAAATCATCTTGTTCATGGTAAATTGAATAAGATAAAAGAACAATATCTTGGTGAAAAAATTTCATGGAGTAAACATGTACAAACACTCCTTAACAAATTTCATGAAGAAAATATTGTAGTTGATACTTGTTCTTTGTTGAATTTCATAAAAACGCTTTGTGTTCACATGGAAGACCGGTTTCCTAAGAACGAAGTAAAAGAATGGTCTTTATTTGATTGTTCAGCAATTGCAAAATGCAACTTTGGCTTTGGAGTTGAAGAAATTCAATATTTGTGTTCCAAATATGTCGATTTTCTAAATGAAAGGGATGTCATTATAGAACAGTACAATGACTTTAAATTTATTGCAGGTGAAAAAATAAAAGTGAAACTTATTGAAAACTATGCTGATATGGTGGTTTTTGTCCTCCAAAATGAACAATTTAAAGATCTTGCAATATTGATGGACATAGGAGGAACTTTTTTAGCATCTAGTGTAGACTGTGAACGTGGTTTCAGTTTGATGAACTCGATAAAAAATAAGCTGAGAAACCGTTTACAAGAAAATCATTTAGATATGCTTATGCGTGTGAAAAGTTACCTAAATGATGGAGGAACAATCAAACTTGAAAGAGTATATTCAAGATGGGCAAATCTGAAAGACCGTAGAGAAAAACAATAGTAAGAAGAAACTAGTATAAACCATTAAAATTCAATATATTGTTTAATTTTACTTAAAATATTTTTAATTTGAATGTTCTTATAGAAAATATATTTATTTATAGAATAAATGAATGTAAACTTCATTACTCATAGTTTTATTGTCTCCTTAAAAAGTATAATATGGTGCTATGTTTTAAAATTATGATACAATTGTTAATCTTTCAAAATCATCTACTTCCTCTTTATTGATTTTTTTGATGATTCAATGAATGATGCCAAATTATAAAGTTTGCACAATTTTATAACATTATTAGGAATGTTGCACACAAGAAACAAAATGCGCACATAAGCAGCACAAAATTAGAGGGAACATTGCTTATGGGACACCCTGTAGAATATATATATTTATTTAAGTAAATAATATCCTTTATATATACAACCAAAAGAATTAAATGAAACACCATTACATCATTCTGTTTATTTAGAAGGATTACACTGCCCAACAAAAAAAAAATTGTTGCTGCTGATTTAATTCTAAGACCTGTTTCTGGATAATATTGATGGCCTGATTTCAAAAATTACCTTAGATTTTGTCTATCACATCAGGTTTTTGTGCAATGCAATATGCCTATTTTGGGTGATCCATAAAGGGCGCTTATCAAAATTGATGATTTTTGAGACCTGTTAACAGCTGTTTTGCTGTTAAAATTTTATCTGTGGAATGCGCAAATCTGTGCATTAAATCTAAAGGTCATGTACAACATATTAAAATCTTGGGTATCTGTGATTTCCCCAGGTGTGAGCGTGACGTCATGATCTGAGAGAGATTTCCCATTGGCGGAGTGAGAGCAGCCGGTTCCGCTAGTGACGTCAGTCTGTCCTGGTTGGATGCAGCTGTAAAGTGTGTGACGTAATCGCCTGCTCGCCAAATGATTGGGAAGGGCACAGAGTTACATGTGGGCAGCATTCAGTGATCCAATACTGCGGCAGTTATTTGCGATCAGTGGTGAGTGAAGGGTGCGTTGCAGCTCATCATCATCATCATGTCTGCTGTTCGAAGAAAGTGTTCAAACAGCCCAGATGTTTTCTGCTACATTTGTGGATGCTTTACTTTACTAAAGCAGAGGATGAACATTACTGATTTCGTAAAAAAGGCATACCTGGCCTATTTTGAAGTTAAACTTGGAGATCAGGATAAGTCGTGGGCTCCTCACACTGTTTGCAAAACTTGTGTGGAACATTTACGACAATGAACAAATGGAAACAGAAAAGGTTTGAAGTTTGGCATTCCTATGGTATGGCGAGAGCCCAAAAATCATTCAGATGATTGCTACTTTTGCCTTGTGAAGACTTCTGGCTCCAACGCAAAGAATAAACACCATCTAAAGTATCCTAACCTAGATTCAGCAATCAGACCAGTTTCTCACTCAGATGAAATTCCTGTTCCAATTTTCACGGACCTTCCAACACTCACAGAAGATGATGAAGATATGGAATTACCTGATGAGATCGAACGTGATATCACTGATGATGATTTTGAACAGCCTTCTTCATCAACGACACCTCAGCGATTTAATCAACTTGAGTTGAATGATTTAATTCGTGATCTCAGCCTTTCAAAAGAGTCATCAGAATTATTAGCTTCAAGATTGCACGAGAAAAATCTACTTCATCCTGGGACAAAAATAACATCTTCTCGCAATAGGGAAAGAGAATTGTTGCAATATTTTGGTGCAGAGAAGGATTTGGTTTACTGCCATAATGTAGAAGGACTTTTGAATGCAATGGGTGTAACCCACTATAGCCCCAATGAGTGGAGATTGTTTATAGACAGTTCCAAAAGAAGTTTAAAGTGTGTCTTGCTTCACAATGGGAATGAATATGGCGCGATTCCTATTGGTCATTCAGTGCATCTAAAAGAAGAATATGAAAACATAAAAATAGTGCTGGAGATGCTAAAATATGATGTTCATAAATGGGTGATTTTTGTTGACCTGAAAATGGTCAACTTTCTTCTTGGCCAACAAAGTGGCTACACAAAGTATCCATGTTTCTTGTGCTTATAGGATAGTCGCGCCAAAGCTGAATATTGGGTAAAGGAAAAGTGGCAACTAAGGCAAAAAATTTAAATGTAGGAGATAAAAATATTGTAAACGAGCCATTGGTGGATCGAGAAAAGATCATTTTTCCACCACTCCACATCAAACTTGGGCTTATGAAGCAGTTTGTAAAAGCTTTGAATAAAGAAGGTGATTGCTTTAATTGCATATGTGCAGCCTTTCCAGGTCTTAGTGATGAGAAGCTTAAAGCTGGTATATTGGATGGTCCACAGATAAGAAAACTGATGAAAGATCCGCAGTTCAGTAACTCAATGACCGAAACGGAGGCAAGAGCTTGGAATGCTTTTGTGGCAGTAATTAAGAGCTTCCTAGGAAACAAAACGTCTGAAAATTATAAAGATCTTGTAAAGGATTTACTTGTAAACTTTCAGCAGTTGGGTTGCAACATGAGCATTAAAGTTCACTATCTCAACAGTCATCTGGATAAGTTTCCAGAAAATCTTGGTGATGTTAGTGAAGAGCAAGGTGAAAGGTTCCACCAAGATATCAAAGTGATGGAAGAACGATACCAAGGAAGATGGGATACCCATATGATGGCTGACTACTGCTGGAGCCTGCAAATAGATTGTCTTGACATCTCTCATTCTAGGAAGTCCTATAAGAGAAAATTTATCAGCACTGAAAAGTAAGAAAACAAGAAAAAGATAATGTTAAGAAAACTGGTCCAGTGGTTGCTTTAATATGGATTCATTTTTTGCTTATTTAAACACTTTTAATCACTTTATGTGTCAATATTACCATTGTATATTAAAGTTCACTCCCTGCACAATTGTTTACTTTTCCATGCTGATTCTGAGTATGTAAAAACTTATTTTTTGAAAAGAAAAAAAATTGGGCATAACCCTGCCAAAATGCGATATCTCCAAAATATCCGTATTTGATTGCTCGAAAACCTGACGTGATAGGCAAAAACTAAGGTGATTTTTTAAATCAGCACACCAAAGTTACCTAAAAACAGGTGTTAGAATTAAATCAGCAAAATTGGTGTTGGGCAGTGTTATTGGAAATAATTTCATGAAATATACAGAAAATAAATACACAAGTTGAACGAGGAATATATATATACCTTCAAAAATAATAACAGTATAAGAAATACACAGTTTAAACGAAGAATATATATATATATATATATATATATATATATTATATATATATATATATATATATATACAATAAAAATTAATAATAGTATAAGAAATACGCAAGTTGAACGAAGAATATATATTTATAATCAAAGAATAATATATAAATATCAAAATACATACACTTTATGTTCTACTGTGTTTAACTAAAATACTAAAGTCGCACGTGATCGAGTTTACAGTTAGATCACTGATGCTTCGCACTACACAATAAATACGATTTAACATTATTTCACCGCTCAAGTTATGGGGATGCCAATACTCGATGTAAAGGGCCTTCATATCATTCAATACTATTTTTGTGCTCACTTTACATTCGGTTGGCAAGTTATCTTTAAACATTAACAGAATACAATCAAAAGCACGCAGAAAGAGGGCATCGTTAGCCACATCATTATTAAATTCAAGTTTATAAAACTCCTTTCCGATCGAGGGTTTATTTTTTTAGATCTTTTCAACCGTGAATTCTTCTTCACTGCGCATAGCGACAATTTCAATAATGTAAATCATGCAGGGAGATGAATATAATATAAAGAATTAGTTCGTCAGGGTGAAATGTTTTTTGGTGTTTCCGAAATTTCCTTAAATATATACACTGAAAACTTGTCTCTCTCTCTCTCTCTCTCTCTCTCTCCGTCCTGCGCATGTGCAGAGTTGACTATCGGTAGAAAAGGCTAAGCACCGCCAACTATATGTCCAATCAGGAAGTCTGTGAGCTTGTGATTGACATTCTGGGTACAAATGGGCGTCGTACCACATATAAAATGAGTATTTTCAGCTGGAAATAACAGCAATTATTTTCCTTAGTGAATAACCACACGCATCATGAGTCAGTCACAACAACTTTAAAGTTTACCGGCTTTATATGAAGATGGAGACACTGCCGCGGTGGCTACAATTAGTCTTTATAACGTAACCGATCGGGACGGATTATTTCCAACGCAAACAGTTGATGATATTTGCAATGACGCTCCTTACGATCTGGCGCAAGGGAATGCAGTTGAAATGTGAGTATTAAAATTTATGTACTGTATTTCTACTTCATTTTATTTTTTTGTGGCCTATATTTAGCCGCGAACTTGTTATTTATGTTAGTGTTCCTGAGGATGTCATTAAGGGAATGCTCTTGAGCACCGTTCTGTGTTTCCGTCATGATTATTTCATCATATATAAATATATATGGAGAGGCTGTAGTAATTTATTTTCATCTCATTATATTTTATTGTAAAATGTTTCATCAAAATAGCAGGTATCCTAAATTTTTAATTATAGATTAGTTTGCACTAGTAATTAGTCCTGTTTTGATATTTCTATTCAACAAAAATCGTTGAATTTTTTAAATTCAAGACTCCTTTGCAAATTTTAAATAATTTTATAAAATTCCATATAAATTCACTTCAAATGTGGTTATTCGGTATTTTCTCTTAAAGGAGTCACAAACTTCTCTGAGCGGTTCGAAGATATTTGATACTTCACATTGTAACTCTCTCATATATATATATATATATTTGTACTCTGCACGTGATTTTATAAAAAGGAAATGGGTTTTTATTAAAAAAATGTTTCAGAAAAATGTATTAATTATTCAAATTAATTTAAAATTATCCTTTCTCTTTAAAGTTCCGATGAGGAGCTGACTCATGTTATACACTCTTTACGTGATAACATTGAAGAAACGTATGTCGTGGACGTGAATACGGAGTTAGAAGTCTTACCGCGCATTCAACCCAGCGAATGCCACATCATCAACGAAATAATGTAAAGTTTTTTCTTTTTCTTATGTTTCAGGTAAGAGCTTTCTTCTTTTACATGTGTTTCGGTTAAGAAGAAGTCTTAATGTATTTTCACCAATTTATTAAATGATAGAAATCATGTTTTATAAAGTACTACAATTTTTATCCATCTTGAATTAGCGACAGAATTAGTTGCCGTTAAATTTTAAATAAGCTAAAGAATACACAAACTAACATTAATGGAGACAACAATGATGCAATTATTCATTTTGTATATACGAGCAAAGTATCATACAAAACATCGAGTGTGCACAAACGGAACCCTTTTTTTATCTGTCTGTATACCATTTGATCATTCCGCTCGGTTTGACATGGGTCGAATAATTTTAAAAAAATATAAATTCCTTACCATTTGACATGTGCATGAGAAATGAAAGGCAATACATATCACATACGTTACTAAAATATCACTGGAATCGATAAGGATTCCAGACAATTTCGGGAATGTGTGGCTGTTCGAGAAAATTTACAATAATAACTTCATTCCATGGATGAATCCCGAGTGATTAAACTCGCGTGAAATGATGAGTATGACAGAAGCTGTTGCTGATCTTAAAGAACGCTGCAGTTTAGGAAGGCAGTTTTTTTCTTATTTTTATAAGCTCATTTCATATTACACTCCAAGATACATGTTATAGAAAAGAACGTTTTATTACGATTTTCTGGAAAGATGGGTGGGTAGTCAAGTTTGAGTTCTGATATTATCTTAGCTATGATAGTGCGAGAGAATGTTCTATTTATATAATTCACAAACTGTATTCTTTAATATAATTTACATAATTCACATAAGTTGTACAAAAGCAAAATATAAGTGCGTAGTTATATGGACAAGGTGGATTGATTTAGACCAGGGATCACCAACCTTTTTTTTGCTCACCGTCCACTTTTACGATTTTTTGAAAATTAAAAAAGCTTGTCGCCCATCTTAGATCAAAAAGAATAAATCAACATAATCGATAAAATAAATAATGAAATAACTGTTTAATTACCTTTAATGTGAGCCCACTAGTGGGCGCTACCGCCCATGTTGGTGACCCCTGATTTAGACAGTTTTGTTTTTATATAAAGAAAAAAGTCAACTTTTTTTAATGAAAATATACCAAAAAATTATGTGCATATGAAGTATAAAGAAAGTCTATCATAATTTTTTTCCTTAATATGTACTTAGCGAATTAGGCTCTTTTCAGAATATTTTTTTTAATATATTGTAGATATATTGCATTTTAATAATAACTTGCTGTTTATTTTTAATAATAACCCAGTAAAGCTTAAAGCTTAAGGACCAAGTTAAATAAAATAAATAGTCCAGCTTCACAATTATTTATATCATTGTAAATTGTAAAACCACTGTATTTATTTTATTATTAATTAATTAATAAAGGTTATTCAAAGTGAATTAAAATAGTACAGGCGGTCCGTATTTTTAAAGTAGAGAGCTATCCAATGAATCCCTTCACCACCAACAACATTGGTATTCACAATAAGACCACCGCATTCTCTCGTAGTTGACAATTTCAATGTTTCATTCTTCGCAAACACATCGATAAATTTGGAGCGCGTGATTCGTTCACTATACATTACTCTCTGAAGTGTATTCGCATCCATTTTAAAAGTCAGTGACAACGCCCCTAAATTTGTCAACTTCTATTAGGGCTTGTGCCTCGAGGTATACAAGTACACTAATAGGAGCGTCTATCGGCTTGGAAATTCCAATCTGACTGAGATGTTTCCACTCTGTGTGGACTAAAGTGTGTATTTACACTAGCAGATAAGTCAGGTGTGATGTCAAACGGATAAAGGATAAATTGCTCGATGAATTCTTTCTGCGTTACCCTAATCCCGAGCTCATCAAAAGCACCTGCAATATGGGGACACAGCGTCTGATGAATAATCCGTATTCATAGCCCCGCCCAACGCAACTCCATTGACGTATAGTTATATTTTAAGACCTGAATTCTCGAATTTAAAGGCATTTTTTATATTTTCCATTCACCGAAGCGTGTTCCTGCATTTCAATTAATATCCTTTTAGGTAGAACTCTCAGGGCCACGTTATCGATCTGTTTCGATGCAAACCCTGCTGGTAACGTGTATAGTTTGATCTGTACTCTATTAATTGGGTATTTAACTGTGGCATATAGTAAATTTTTTTCAATTTCTATTTGTTTAGGCGAACTTAATTTCACACGGCGTACGAAAAGGTATGTTTCCATAATATGAATCACAACGGGCTTTGCACCCTCTTCTTGATCAGCCCCCAGATTTAAACAACTCAGGATTCGCGGGGGTAAGCTTTATTTTCATATCCACCCCATTCACAACCAACTTCTCCTGGAATGTGAAGTCTGTATGCATGCGTCCAAAACACTCATATATCTTCTTTTTAGAATTTTTAAATTTGTCCTTTATACTACTTTCGTTTTTTGTCTGATAATAGCCTTCGGCAGTTAAAAAGGTATCCTTCGCTTCTTTTGAAAAGTTGAGGACATTTTCCAGATAGGCTCGTAGGTGATAGTACACCGTTCCTGCAGAGATGTTGATCTGATTTAAATATATATCACACTCGTTGAATATGGAGTGCAGAAAGTTTGGCTCAGGGTATACAGCATGTTTGTCATCACAGTTCATTCCATCAGAATGTGCTATAAGTAGTTTAGTGTACATGTGCACACAGTGAATAAAAAAAGTAAGGGTCTGAGCTGGGTATCACGAACTCTATAGGAGCAATCGGGGAACTAATTGTGTTTAACGGATTAATTGTAATAAAGTCACTGTGCTCAATAGAAAATTGAGTTAGGGGAATGTCAAAGAGGGACAGCTCCGATTTACAACATTGTAAACTACACCTCTCTCGATAAGTAGTAAACAGCCATAGGTTTCAGGCCCTGGTACACTTCTTCTTTTTTGATATCCTTTTACGTTTAACGCCACGTGCTGGTAATCCCTTCTTTCGGACAGCCCTCTTCTTCATCATCCTACCACCGCGCATTTTTCTCTTTACATCCTTGACGATTTCGTCCCGTGTACGCTTTAATTATTTTTTTAGAGCTTCTTTAGGTTTAGCCCCAGCCAATTTGTCTTCTGCAGTGTTAAGACCTGATTGTAGCGCTTTCCTCCCGAAATATCTGACACCCCTCTTCAGCAAGGGGACAGCCGTACGTAGTACGGTTTAAAAATGGATCTGATACAGTAGGATGAACAAGTCATGTTATACCTCGTGAAAGGTATCTCTTTGGAAGGCTAATCTATATCGTCCATAGGTTATAATTTTAAGCAGCCCTTTGTCTTTAATATTTCTGTTTGCCTGTGATTTTTGGATTGGAGTATGTGCAGGGTTTTCTTTGTTTAAGATTTCGTATACTAAATCAGCCGTAAGATTTGAGTTTTATAAACTGAAGTTTAAGTCTCTAACAACATCCTCAGCCGACCCATAACGGCCCGGACCTAGTGTTACTATTGGAGTGTAATACCGTGCATCCCCAATCCGGGCGATACAGATGGTTTCATCCCGAGATACCCCGGCTTTTTCACACTCATCAAGGTCTCTAAGAACCGTAAAAACGGGTTCTTTATAATCAATATGAATCACGAACCAATTCAATGGGCCCATGGAGTTCTGTTACAAAGTTGGCCAGGGTGTTGTTAGGATGTACAGAGAGAGAAGAAGAGGACGGTAGTGTGACGGAGAAATGGTTAGGCGCCATGTTGTAAACTATTTAAACTTCATTATTGCATCAGCTTTTATATAGGTGTTGAAGCTTTGAAGGTACCCTAGCCATTTCACCAGGTACATTTTTCTCTTTCAGCCTTTGCTTCCTAAAATTTTTTCAATTTTAAACACATTTTTCCTAAATTAAATGTCACATTTTGCAACTCCTCGTGGTAAAGCCTCCCGCGATTTCTTCCCCATTGAAATCTTCAACGTAATACAGCATTATTTCGCCTTTAGTTCTCATAGCCCTAACTTTAAAAATCTCACATGTCCAACCTTGCCCAAATACCTTCGCGAATTTATTTCCCGAACGCGATAGCCTTACATAGTCAATGATTTTGAAAAGCGCAAAGTGTGACGGTGTTCTAAGAATAACTCTTTTCAAATCAGGCTCTGTGCGCGTACCTCTTTCTAAAATGTTTTGGGGACATTTATTTGTTGTAGTCTTACTTTAATATGCTTCCAGCCTGATGGTGAAGGCATATCCCTCTTTCTCACCAGATCATGGACGATGTCTACGATATTTAAGCCCTGTACCTTTGCTCCTTCCACAATGGTCTCACCTGTATCAGTCCACTCTTTGTTGGGATCTTCATTCAATAGATTATAAAGACTGAAACCTTTATTCCTCAACGTATGTGGGAGGCTGCCTCTTAATACATACTCGATATGTTGTGGGACCGACCCGTTATTCTTTGGTTGGTCAGCTCTTTCGTCAGAAACGGCTCCTATGTCACCATGCTCATCGTTGTCCGCAGGGGTGGCTCGTCGGTAGGCACTGCGGAACTGCAGCACCCCCATGATCTTATGATCTTTATATTTAAATATTTAAAATAGCCTCTCTGATTGTTTTTTTCCAGTGAACTTTGAGTTTTTAAATCAGATTATATCCTTTTTTCCTTAAACTATTTCAATGCCGAACGAATGAATCACGAAAGTAGCTTCAGCCTTCCCGTGGAACTGCGTACTTAACAGTTCCAGATTTTGTTCGAAACGCTTGAAACCTCGGTGGCGGACGTACGAAGAGTGAGTCAGAATCGCGGGTTTAAGAGGATCCAAAGTACTGTGGACAGAGCAGTGCCGATTTGTTTGTTTGACGTGGTAGTTGGGTTGCTGTATCGTTTGCTAATTCGAAATTTAATTTCCGAATTGCATTTATCAATGATTCGTTATCATTTATTTTTTGTCGTGAGATTGAAGTTAATTATATAATAATTGGATTATTTACAATATATAGCTTTCATTTCTTAGAATATTTTTTCGCTCAGAATAAAAACAGAAGAATGGAATTTGTTTATAAATAAAATTTTTGGCAAATTCGAAATTACCCGTTAAGCGTAAGTACCCTATAATTGATTTTATGATACTATTTTACTTATTTTTATGACTGAGTAGTGAGTAGTTATCTATTTATCTATTCGACTTTCTCTCTCTCTCATATATATATATAATCGACACAGTTGTTCGCAATTTCTGAGGCAGCACCCCCATAACTGAAAGTCACGAGCCGCCACTGGTTGTCCGTGCTGTGCCTAATAACCACGGGGATCTCTGTAGCATTCTTATAATTTTCGTACTCGTAAAGAAATTTCTGCAGAGCTTCTTGGTATAAGATTCTTTTCTCATCAGGTGTTTTTTCACTCTTTAATAAGGCTAACAATTCGCTCACCATTCTTTTAACCCTATTTTTACAGGGTTCTAGAACCATGTCTGGACACTTTGAGCTTTGCAGTGAAGCATACCCCTCGTGTGGACTCACTACCACTTTCTTCATTATATTAATCTAGTTAGTAAAGGCCCCACAACTGAAAATAAGATGGGGAGGAATGACCCCCCCTCTTTCTACAATAATTCGTTTTTTTGTCCCCACAGTATGACTTTTACGAGTGAGTGTACGTATTATGTTCTTGTAACGCCGTAGGCGAGCCTTCTGGGGAGGGTTTCATTGATACATTACAATTTATAACGTTAAGATAGATTTTACAGATGCATTTTAAAAAGTCGGAGTCGATATTTTTAACAAACATCTGCTGCATTGCCCGGGGCTGTTTGTAAATATATTCGTTCTTAAAAGCACCCTAAACGTGTTTCGCGGATGAAGGTCACAAACCAAATATCCGTAACATTGACTTGTAGCTTCTTTATAAACTTCCAAAAACTCATTACGTTGATTTGGGAACATTTGATTGGTTAATAGCCCAATTTGTGACACATCTCTACATTGCGCGAATAAGACTAAATATTGTGTGTTGAACGACACAGCGCGCATGTATGTTTATTTCCCTTTAACAAATTAACGTAATATATGCCTTTTTGGAACAAAATGTCATCTTGGTACTCATTATATACTGACTGGTACGTCGAATAGCACCATATAACTTCATGCACAAATTTTGACATCTCTCCCCTATCTTTAATGATTTTAAACATAAACACAGTTTTACCACATACTGTAAGCCAGATATAATACACGTGTACGGGCTTGTGGAATTGAATTTTTCTACAGATTCCATCTCTAACACGTCACAACCCTAAGTGGGTCATTTACAAAATATAATACAAATTTAAGTTGTGTTCCTAATATTCTAAAGCCTTGTTTTTCCTCTTCTTCCACAGAACCGTAAATGACGATGAGGTACAACATCATGTCCCCATCATCGATATTGCAGACAACCCCGATGATGGTGTAGTTTTGGTTACAGAGTCCACCCCAGCTAACGAGCCCACACCAGCGACAACTGTAACACCACCACAAAACAATTCAAAGCGGAGGCATGATAAAGAGCCTTCAACGTCAGATATAAAGAGTGCCAGGAGTGCACCGGTTGGTAGACCCCAGTAATAGAGCCCCAACCCTCTACGTCTTACGGCATAACCCCCACACTAGTTCTTTCCACAATACAGGGTGATTCAAAAGTCAGGTTACATAGGGAAATACTGTATTATGTTCGATATGGCCACCGTTAACGGCACTGCACTTGTGCAGCCAGCTAGGAATATCACATCAATGCGCTCCTCCTTCGATAACATCTCATAACTCATTTACCTGCAAAGAAACAGAAAAGCCCTATGTAACCTGACTTTTGAATCACCTTGTAGTTCCTTCAATATGGACAACTTCAAGGTAGATATTTGATCCTGTGCTCTGTGTTGCGTGTCATAGTGCCACAGCTTATACTCTTAACTTTAATCCTCATGCTATTTACAGGCAGCATATAAACGCCGATTGTGGTTGCAGCTTTATAGTATTAGTCTTGACACGTATGTTTACAGTACTAATTACACGGAAGCAAAAATTTTGGTTGCCTACGGTTGTGCAGAGTGCCTGTAAACTGGCTTCAGGTTACAAGCTTAAGTTTGATTGTAATATCGGTCCTGAAGAGCTGAGAAGAGTAGAGGGAGAAATGAATGTTCGTATAGTTCTATTTAGAATGGATGATCGTCGTAGGACTGTGTATATTTTTAAAAGCTGTGTGAGATATCGTACAAGACCCCTACTTATTTTACGATTTCAAGTTCAACGTATCTCCCCATCCGTAATATAAGAGACCTTTACGCCAGTTATGATAAAAGTCGAAAATATGGAGGGCATCATGATTTGTGTAAGGGGTGTCTCGAGTTTGCGGATGATATAGTGAAACATTGTAAGGATTACCACATGGTAAGGCAATGTAAAAGGCAGTGTAAAATCTCCAAATGTGAAAGCCGTGAGAAGAGGGACAGTGATGTATGCAGACGCACATTTTTCAATAATAACTATTTTGAGCTCCATAAGTCAATTGGCACGTGCAGGAAAATGAAAATCTGTGAATGTGATGTTTCATATGATGGATAATTGCTGGAATTTCAGGCATAAATATGATGAAATTCACTGTTCTACATGCCATGAGAAATATAAGGCAAGTGGAGTAAAGCATGTATGTTATATGAAAGACGCTAAGCCTAAAAATAGACCTTGTATAACTGGGTACTACGATATAGAAACATATACGATTGCTGAATCCAACGAGGTTATCCCACATCTCCTTGTAAGCCAGACTATCTGTGATGAGTGCATGGAGGTCGAGTGTGATGACTGATGAGTGTCACAAATGTGGTAAACGGACAAACGTTTTTAAAACGATTGCACACGAGTCTCATGAAACTCTTTGCATCGTATATTGTTAAGTTAGCGGACAAATTAAAAAAAATGACTGTGTATATTCTTGACCATAACGCGACAAAATTTGATACACAGTTCCTTTACAAGGAGCTACTTGAGCACGAGTCAACGAAGATATTTACAGATGATCCCTTGAAAAGAGGAAACAAACTTATACAGATGAAAATAAGAGGTAATGTACAGTCGAAAGTCACTTTATTATTCACACCTTGTAAATTAGCCAAGCTATCCAAGGTAATGGGCGTAGCCGCTGAAGTTTCAAAAGGGTATTTCCCTTACATTTCCTCACTAGCGATACTTTAAATTACGTCGGAATACCTCCACCCAAATATTACATTAACTATGAATGTATGAGTACAGGTGAACGTGAAAATTTTGACCGTTACTATAACAGTTTTAATGAATCTAATCCTTATAATGTAGCTGATGAATGTGAGTGTCATTGCGTGATTGATGTGCGCGTGATTAGAGTATGTTTCCAGGCCTTTAGAGTGAAGGACCGTTTCAAATGCGATCCGTTGCAAGTCGCAACCACGATCGCCTGATTGTGCTTTACGGTGTTCAAGAACAATCTCATGCCTACAGACACCTTAGCCTTCATTCACAGAAACAACCCTCGCAGTTATGGGCAAAAGTCTATTTACTGGCTCATACACATACACCAGCAGACCGGTGTATACATAAATCATGCCCGCAACACGGGGGAAGTACCCATTAAGGTTAATGTTCCTGTTTTTTGGGTCAGTGGTGTAAGTGAAAACCGTGCCACTGGTGAGAAGACTGTGTACTCCTTCAACGTTTGCTGGTGGCACGGATGCCCACGTCCTGAGTGTGGAATCGTAGGAGATATCTACGTTACATCTCATGCCGCAGTCTTGCATGGACCCGCACCCACGATCAGTTTATAGTCACCCAGTTCACTCAAAAGATCTTGTGGGAGTATGAGTATGATGCACGAATGGAAACAGATGGACACTACGTTGAAGAGATAAATACGATCAAGCGTTCAATGGTGCTGGAGCCTCAGAAATGCGGTGATAGCTTATTTGGAGGGAGTACAAATCCCTTCAAGCCATACTTTCCGCGAACGGAGAGCATGTAACTCCATTAGGTGCACCTGAAAAACTGGTAGGACCAGCCCTGCCCACCATTGAGGAGTTCTCAGCAAATTTGAACAAAAACTATTTCGGGCTTTCTTTCGTAGACGTGCTCCCCCCTCGCGATTTATGGATGCCGATCTTACCCGTCGTTATAGACCACAAGCTCATGTTTCCCCTGTGCGTGAAGTTCGCAGAGGAGAACAATGGGACTTGTAATCATACAGCCAACCAGCTTAAGATCAGAGGCGTATATACAAGCCCTGGGATGTCCCTAGCTGTTCGCCATGGCTACAGAGTATTGAAGATATATGAGGTATTTAGGTTTCAGAAGCTAACCAACCTTTTCACGCCATATATAAACACTTTTTTGAAGGATAAGGTATAAGCATCAGGGTATCCGCGAGGAGTTGATGCCGAAGATGAAAAATCGGCTTATATTCAGCGTTACCGTGACCATGAAATGATATAACTTGACCGTTCCAAAATTGTAAAGAACCCAGGCAGGCGCTTTAGTGTAAAGTTGTGTCTAAATAGCCTTTTGGGAAAATTTGCACAGAATACAGGCAAGGGGAACGTTCATCCAGCCAAAGTTATAACGAGGTGTGGGATTATGCCAATGCTCCCGATAAAGAGGTCATGGAGATCGTGAATGTAGGTAATACTTACATAATAAAGTACAACATTACCGAATTAGCCACAGACACATCGCGTGTCTATTGCATTCTCTGGGACGGAGGGTTCTGTACGCCGACAAAGATAGTGTGATGTTCACAGCGAGGGAGGGTGAATACATGCAGACTATTGGGGAATTCCTCGGAGAGTTGACTGATGAGATCAAGGATGAGTATGGAGATATCGCATGCGCCGACTTCTTTGTCTCAACAGGTCCAGAAACGTATGGGGTACGGTTGAGCGTGGGGGAGGATATGAAATATATCGTGAAGACTAAGGGTACCACGTTTAATCATGGGAAACGACAGGTCGTTAACTTTGACTCGTTGAAGGATCTAGTGTGCTTGGAAGATGAGGACGATTAACCGCCCCAACTGACTGTAGGGACCCACAATTTTCGGGCGCAGAAGCTGGGAGGCGTTAAGGGACTTCGGGGTACGAAGGTATGCCGTCACACCTATAGGAAACGTTAACAGGTGCCTGGTACCTATGATGCCGTACCCTTTGGCTACCATAACCCTTGGATGGTTATATATATATATATACACATATATGTGTGTGTGTGTGTGTGTGTGTGTGTGTGTGTGTATTTACTTGTTAACGATAGGTTTATTTTGTTTATTGCATGTGTATATTATATATATATACAGTACATATATATATAGGGTGGTCCTCAAAAGTGAACTTTTGAATTGTCACGCTCCCAACCCGAGAAAAGATTGTACTCCTACTAAAGACACTTACGAAGAATTTTTGTGAACCTACTTCTATTATAAGGAGTCGCGCAAAGCTATTGCACTTCCCAACAAAAGAGCCCCAGTCTGTCCTGGTGCGTTGGTGTGTTCGGTTCTGTCGGAAACTGAATTCTTGTTTTTTCATGTAACGGTTAATGAACGTGTTGAAGTTAAAACATTACATATGTTATTTATTTTATCAATGTCATTATTTATAGTTATTTTTATTACAATTAGTTCAATGAACATACTGTAACCAAGAAATATATAAACATTTAAAAAAATAAAATACATCCTTCCACTTATTAATAGTGATGAACATTTCGTAAACCTAAGTCATCATTTATTAATTTCATATTTATATAATGGCACCATAGTCTGCATGTATAATATTTACTTAATCGAAAGTACATCACTAACAAGTCACGTGTAAATTCAGTAAGCATTCCATTCTCATGGTAAAGTGAATATTTGCGGATTATGATGGGAGTTTTGTTTATGTTGTGGATGTACAAGGTGTCCATAAATGTTTACCCTGAAAACAGTATGCTCTCATGTTTTAATGACGAATCTTACATCCGTTTTCTTTTTACAGGTGATCTCGTACACGCATAGAGTTTCTGTGCTTGTGTGTTTCGTCTACCGCATTCGCAGCTAGGAGCGCTGTAGTAGCTGTTCAGTTAAGATGGCGTCTGTAACAGAGAAGGCACAATGTGTTGTGTGGCTTGCAGAAACAAAATCTCCTGTCAGTGTTCAGCGAAGGTTCAGAACAAAGTATGGAAAGAATCCACCTGATGTGAAGTTAATTAAGTCGTGGATGAAAAAATTCTTGGAAACTGGAAACGTGGAAAAGGGAAAGAACAGTGGTAGACCATCAGTTTCTGATGGGATGGTGGAAAACATTCAAACTGCTTTCACACTGTCACTAAGGAAATCGGTGAAACAAGCTTCATGCCAACTAAAGATACCGAAGTCTACGGTGCACAAAGTGTTACACAAACGTTTGAAGTTACACGCCTACAAGGTACAAATTTTTCAAGAACTGAAGCCTAATGACCGTCCAAATCGTGAACAATTCGCTATTGACATTTTGAACAGCATTGACGAGGAGAATGACTTCTTGTTACGTGTCTGCTTTTCAGACGAGGCTACGTTTCATTTTAGTGGTAGAGTCAACAGACACAATGTGCATATTTGTGGATCGGAAAAACCACGTGCCGTAAGGGAGCATATTCGGGGCAGTCCGAAGATCAATGTCTGGTGTGGACTAATGCATGACCAGATAATTGGTCCTTTCTTCTTCGCTGAGAACACTGTTTCCGCAACTGTGTACCTGGATATGCTCACCAATTACGCCATCCCCTAGCTGCAGGGCAGGCAGCCAACTGTCATCTTCCAACAAAATGGGGCACCCCCTCATTGGGCGCATGTTGTTCGTGAAACTCTCGACGCAACATTTCTAAATCGATGGATTGGCAGGGACGGGCTAATCCCATGGCCCCCAAGATCACCAGACATTACCCCGCTGGATTTCTTTCTCTTGGGTCATGTTAAAGATTTGGTTTATGCAACAGTTGTTCCAGATATCAGGACATTGCGAGAACGCATTACGGATGCAATTGCAACAGTTAACCCACAAATGTTGGAAAATGTGTGGCGTGAGTGTGAATACCGTTTAGACATTTTACGTGCCACTAGGGGTGCACATGTGGAAGCTTATTAAGTTCATTAACTATGTATCAAAACTTTGCATGTTTATTTAATTATGATTAAAACTGTTTGAATACGAGTGTTTATTTAAAAGTTATAGCATGCTTTAATCAGGGTAATCATTTATGGACACCCTGTATTAATATCAACAATTATGAGTCGGAGATCATTATTTGCTATTGACTTTTATTGCGTGAGTTATCTAATCGGAATTTTTATTCATTTCAGCGTTATTAAGTAGTTTTCACAATGTCAAAGATTAAACCTAACACTCGAGCGCCCCCATTTCTAATGGAGCACTGGCAGGGCAAACTTATAGAGGCAAAATTGCCTTCGAATGGTGAAGTGTTATCAGCATTCCTTCATCTTCACCAAAATGAAAAAAGAACTGTAAAGGATAGTTTGAAGGAGGTATTTCTGGACGTAGAAAAGTTTTGGAATCGAGCGCGAATTCCTATCAAACGCACAGACCACTCAATGGAAAAGTTAAATGAATTATTTGTTAAGTGGCAGAGACTAAAGAAAACATGAAGAGGAGGTCAGAAACGCAGATCAAGAACGAAGAGGAATTCAAGGGAGAATCAAAAAACCTTTTTGATATCGCTCATGAAAACGCACTTGCCATGATCAAACTTCCTGAAGATCGAGCTTTCTTGTTGGCTCAAAGAGAACCTGGTCGCAAAGGATCTATGGCTGGGATTGAAATGGGTTTTGTTCGGAAGGAGGAAGCGGCTATCAAGCGGAGGCTCAAATATGCGGAATATCAGGCTGCTGTGGCTTCCCGAGACAAAGCAAAAACCTCAACTGCACATTTGGAAAGCTCTTCCAGTGAAAATAACAGTAGTGTTTCCAGTGATGCCGAGGAATCGGGTACAGAGAAGAAAGAATTCGGTGCAGTAGCAGGTGGTTCTTCACATCCAAAGCGTCGACGTGCAACGAACGCTATCATGACTCCTAATCTAGCATCAACCCTTGATCGCACGAATGTTAGTGATCGCTCAGCAGCCTTCGTGTTGGCAGCTACTGCACAGGGACTTGGTCATGACGTATCGGAGCTAGTTATTAACCATTCTAGTGTGAGGCGGTATAGACAGCAGCATCGCTCTTTAACGGCTCAACATATAATGGAAGAGTTCAACACTGACTCTCCTATCATTGTTCATTGGGATGGAAAAATTCTCCCGGACCTCACTGGTCAAGCCATCGTCCATCGTCTCCCTGTCTTAGTCTCCAACAAAAACACGTATCAGCTCCTTGGTGTTCCAAAACTCTCTTCCGAAACAGGAGAAGAGCAATCTCAAGCTATTGTGAACCAGCTCCAAAAGTGGGGGCTTGAGCAGTCCGTTGTTGGGATGAGTTTTGATACTACCGCTTCAAATACTAGCCATCGCGCAGGAACTTGCGTTCTGCTCGAGCAAAAACTAGGGAAAAACCTCCTGCATTTTCCATGCCGTCATCATATTATGGAATTGGTGTTTGGAGCTGTTTTCGGGTCTTATTTTGGAGCACCTTCTGGCCCTCAAGTAACTTTATTCGTGCGCTTCAAGAAGTTTTGGCCTCAAATTGATCAGTCCAGATATAAGACGGCTGCAGATGTCATCGACAACGAAGAGAAGAGGTCATTAACTTCTTTTGCTCGCAAGATGCTACAGGAAGGAACAGTTCGAGATGATTACAAAGAATTCCTGGAGCAGGTACTTCTTTTCTTGGGCCATAACTCTTGGGATGGAAAAGAAATTCGCTTTAAAACTCGAGGAGCTATGCATCACGCCCGATGGATGGCTAAGGTTCTCTACTCCATCAAGGTATGGTTGTTTCAGAGTCAATTTGAACTAACTACCAAAGAAGAAAGGGCCCTAAACGAAATTTCTTTCTTTGCTGTCCGAATTTACATGAGAGCATGATTTCGTGCTTCTGTTTCTGTATCTGCTCCGCATGAAGACTTTATTCTCCTCAAGAAACTTCAAAGATACCCAAATAAGATCAACGCAGAAGCTGCCATTAGAAAATTCAGCTAACATCTCTGGTATCTGTCAGAAAAATACTGCCCTTTGCATTATTCGACGAAGACGTTCCTGTAAGCGTTAAGCGTGAGATGGTTCAGGCCATGAGGACCAAAGAAGGAAGTGATGATTGTCCAAAGCGGATCGAGCTTCCACATAATGCTCAGGTCAGCCTTGTTGACTTAACATCGAAAAACTCAATTAAGTTTTTCAGAAGTTTGGACATTTCAGACGAATTCCTTAATGAAGATCCTGTATTCTGGACTGTTCATGATAGTTACAAATATGCATGTAGCATTGTGAAAGGTATAAAAGTTGTTAATGATAATGCTGAACGAGCAGTGGCCCTCATTGAACAGTTTAATTGCCGATTAACTCACGACGAGAAGCAACTGCAGTATCTGATGCGGGTTGTTGCTAATCATCGTCGTAAATATCCTGACAGCAGAAAATGCACACTTGAGTCCAATATTCAATAACACTTTTTTTGTAATATGAAAAATATGTTGCTTTGGTTTCTTGTAACATTAAAAATATTTTGTTTTTATTTCTTGTAATATGAAGAATATATTGTTTTTGCTTATCATGTTTTGGGATGTTATGTGTTTTGGAAAGAACACTTAGTTTTATGATCCTACTTTACAAGGAGATTTATTTAAATTTTGGTAGCATATTTGAGATACCGCGAAGATTATTTATGTTTATTTTTTTAAAGTATTCATCATTTATATTGTTTTATTACTCATCCTTTATTTTAGTTTCCGTTTGATAAAATTTTAAAAAATTACCCATGAAATATAAAACTTTATTAAGCCTGTGCAATCCCTAAATATTCTCTAAAATAGAAGAAACTCTATGAGATAAGTTCATTCATTCAAGAGTACCTAATTATGGGTTGGGAGCCTAGAAAATTTAATATCGAAATTTTTTTATATTTGTAAGAACCACCCTAATATATATATATGTATATCTTGAATAATTCGATATGTTTAGCGTTTCACTTTCTCCTTTGTGTGTGTGTGTGTGTGTGTGCGTATCTACAGGAAAAGTCCTAATCCCCGACCCCTGTTTGATCGACCATTGGTCACGTAACTCCTGCTACAACCTGGGAATATCTCTGGTCCTGCGTGTTCAGTTGACCGCTGCAAGTCCTGGATCTCAGACGTGTATTTGACGAAATCTCAAGTAGACGAAAAATAGTGATGGCTACCTTTAAATACTGCGTGCTCGAGTTTTATGAAGTGGTATTCGGTAAAGTGTGAAGATGTGGAGGATACTGAAAAACTCCCTATCCCTCCCACCTTTGATACTTTTAAGGCTACATTGAACCGTGCGAAGCTTGAGGAACAAGAGGTTCAAGTACTCTATGGCTATTCTGGCGAGAGCAATGCAGGATTTCGTAGTACAAACGATGTCCTGAACTATGTTGTAGGACTAAACTTTTTAAAAGCTTACATATACAGTGAAGTGGAAGAAACAACACATGCAGAAGAGAAGCAACGGTTATGGTTAGTGAGCCTTGTTGATGAGTCGTGTGACAAGCGGTATTATGTCATGTTGCATCATACCGAGTACTCATACCCTGCGGCTGAGAATGTAAATCTTTTCATAATGGACAATCTGAAGCACTTTTACCACTACATTAATATATATTATGACGAGGTTTGCATTGAGGTTGTAGCTAACGGTTTGCATGAGTTTTTAATAGAATTTAGAGA
Organism: Bathynomus jamesi; assembly: GCA_023014485.1. Lineage (NCBI taxonomy): Eukaryota > Metazoa > Arthropoda > Malacostraca > Isopoda > Cirolanidae > Bathynomus > Bathynomus jamesi. The sequence goes on along the minus strand of JAJOZX010000408.1, from coordinate 722,448 downwards.
CGAGTATCGCCTGCTAAGCAAAACCGAAAAATATGGGCACATGTTTCTCTCAAATAGTGCGCCGGAGTGTGAATAAAATGTTTACTTCTTGAAAATCACCCTGAACAAAAATGTCTGGTGCGTATTCTGGGGAGTGGAAGTGATAAAACATTAAAACCAATATTACTTCATGTATCGCAGATGGAAAAATTCTCAAAACACCTACCCAGTATAATGGGAAACAGGTATTCACATGATTCTTTCAAGTTGGAACGAAACCGTACACGATTTATCAGCTTATGGTGTGACTCACTCCACACAATTGAATACGATGGAGCGTCCTTTGAGCAGCATTCTCAATGCCGTGTACGATGTGTCCGAGACAGTTTTCAACAAATCATTGGAGACGGGCCAGGTGCCTGGTGACTGGAGGGAAGCCAACATGACCCCTATCTTTAAGAAAGGGAATCACGAAAGTCCAGGGAACTATCGTCTCATTAGTCTCACTTCGGTTGTAGGTAAATTACATTGTGCAACACTGATTCTGTTTATATAGAATTTTTATGGGCGCTGAGTCCAAATCTGGCCTTGGTTTGTGTGTATCATCAATGGTTTCAGAGATAATCCATTTTTCATGTTTTACCAGTAAAATGTTATTATGGGCGCAGTAATATCAGAATAATGAAGAATTGTTGAGAACAATCCGGATGTTCGTTGACAGTTTCTTGCTCTAGAAATTGCCCGAAACTTCCACTGTGCTATATAAAGAAGAGCGCAGAGTCTGAGAAGTCAGTAAATGTGAGCACACAAAGAAAGCAGGTTGTTTGTCTGATGGTTACCAGCACTGAGGTACTGTGTTTCTCTGCTTCTCTATGCTGACGATTTCAGTGTTATCGATCCTTTTTTATTGCGAATATTATTTCAGTGTTGTGAATACATCTTTTTATATCTGCAGGTTATGATTAATTTAGTACAGTTTGGTAAAGAGAATGGCAACTAGAGCTTGTAAACACTCGCTGGATATATTCTGCTACTTTTGTGGGTATTACATAGGCCCCAAGCAAGTATCGCACAAGATCGTGAAAGGCACCAAGTTCTGGATCGCGTATCGGCTCTATTTTGGTATGCCTATGGGTGACCAAGATAAGCCCTGGGCACCCCATGTGATCTGTGGAAGCTGCCGCTCCACACTTGAAGGGTGGCTGCGGGGAGTATGCAGGGCAATGCCCTTTGCGGTACCCAGAATATGGAGAGAACCAAAGAGCCACCACGACGATTGCTACTACTGCATGGTAGATGTTTCTAAGTACAGGAAAGTTAAAGGAAGGCAGACTCTTCACTGATATGAGGGGGCATCACCAATCTGTTCTCTTCTTGTACCTACACCTGCAGGTATTTTATAACGGTCCTCACCCCACTTCTCAACTATCACGAAGACTCTATTCATCTCCTCAACATTTAAATAAATAACGTTACAATTACTAGAGTTTGCTTGTCTACAAATCGTTTCAAGTACATAGTTAATGGCACCGGTTTCACGCCTGAACACGCGCAATGACTTCGTCATGGACACATTGTACGCGGCATTGAGAATGCTTCTCAAAAGAAGTTCCATCGTATTCGAAGAGTGCACGTCGAGTCGGTTCAAGCTCTGAGATGACTATGAGCCACGGGTGGGCGGATCGGCTCGATGGAGGAGCGAGTCACACCATAAGCTGTTGAATCGTCTACGGATTTGTTCTAGCATCAATCACGCGAGTACTTGTGGCCATTATACCCGGCAATTTTCGAAACATGGGGTATTTTCAGTTTAATGTTTCATGCGCACTAGACGTTCTCCACACATTGACAATCCGGTGCACTCTTTGAGAGACACATGTGACCGTATTTATCCTTTTTGTTTAACAATCGATACCTGTCGCTAAATTCTATTAAAAACTCACACAGTCCTTTAGCCACAACCTCACTGCGAACCTCATCATGATATATATGAATGTAGTAGTAAAACTACTTTAGCTTGTCCATGATAACAAGGTTCACATTCTCAGCCGCAGGGTACGCGTACTCGGTATGATGCAGCATGACATAATACCGCCTGTGATACCACTCATCAACAAGACACATTATCCATATCCGCTGCTTCTCTTCTGCACGGGTTGTTTCTTTCACATCACGGTATATGTACGCTTTTATACAGTTTAGCCCTACAACGTAGTCCATTACGTCGTTTGTGCCGCGAAATCCGGCAATACTCTCGCCAGAATATCCATAGAGTATTTGAACATCTTGTTCCTTCGCGAGACTCAATGTAGACTTAAAAGTCTCAAAGGAGTGGGGGTAGGTCGTCTTTCAGTATTCACCACATCTTCCGACTCTACCGAATACCACTTCATAAACGTCGAACACGCAATATCAAAAGTAGCCATCACTATTTTTCTTATAAGTGAGAAAATACACTTCTGAGCTCCAAAGTTTTCAAAGGTCAACTGAACACGCAGGGGTGGGGATATGCCCATGTAGTAGCAGGAGTCACATGACCGAGCTCACAGTGGGCGGAGCTTAGGATTGTACATACGCCCGCACACATAGGAGAAAATGAAACCCTAATTGAAACAAATATATGTAATAAATAAACATATCGTTCACAATACACACACATATATATATATATATATATATATATATAATCAAGGATTAAGGTATCCAAAGGGTACGGTATCATAGGTACCAGGCACCTGGTGACGTTTCCTATAGGTGTTACGGCATACCTTCGTGCCCCTAACTTCCTTCATACACCCCAGTTTCTGCGCCAGAAAATTGTGGGTCCCCACAGTCAATTGGGGTGGATGGTTGCCCTCATCTTCCAAGCACACTAGATCCTTCAACGAGTCAAAGTTAACGACTCGTCGGTTCGCATGGCTAAGCGTGATACACTTAGCCTTCACGATATATTTCATATCCTCCTCCACTCTCACCCGTACCCCATAAGGTTTTGGTCTTGTTGAACAAATGAGTCAGCGTATCATGCAGAGCTGGGCACTTGCGTTTTTTTGCGCGTTTTTTTGCGGTACTGCGGTACTGCGGTACTACTACCGCACTACCAAACCGGTACCGCATAACGCAGTACCGCAAAGGATCGCTGAAAGTACAGCAGTACCGCTACCGCATTCAAATTTCCCGCGGTACTTTCCGCGGTACCGACCAACACGGTAGTACCGCAGTACCGCAGTACCGCAAAAAAAACGCAAGTGCCCAGCTCTGACTGCGTATGCACCATCACCATACTCATCCTTGATCTCGTCAGTTAACTCTCCGAGGAATTCCCCAATAGAAGGCATGTATTCACCCTCCGCCCAAGAGAGTGCAGTAGTCCCCAAAGTTTGTTGCGGTCGTAGGCCGTTGTATGTTTGTAACCCGTGAGGTATCTGTGGCCAGTTCGGTGATGTTGTACTTTACTATGTAAGTATTACCTACATTCACGATCTCCATAACCTCTTTATTGGGAGCGTTGGCATAATCCCAGACTTCACTATACCTTTGTGCCAAACGAACTTTGCACTAAAGCGCTTGCCAGGATTCTTAACAATTTTGGAACGGTCAAGCTGTATACCTAAATATACGCTAAATATACGCTAAATATAAGTCGATTTTTTCATCTTCGATATCAACTCCTCGCGGATACCTCGATGCTTCTATCTTATCCTTCAAAAAAGCGTTTATATATGGCGTGGAAAGGTTGGGTAGCTTCTGAAACCTCCACATCTCATGTATCTTCAATATTCTGTAGCCATGGCGAAAGGCTAGGTCCAGCTCATGGTTTGTATATACACCTCTGATCTTACGCTGATTGGTTGTATGATTACAATCACCGTTGTTCTCCTCTGCGCACTTCACGCACAGGAGAAACATGAGCTTGTGTTCTACAACGACGGGTAAGATTGGCATCCATAAATCGCGAGGGGGGAGCACGTCTACGAAAGAGAGTCCAAAGTAGCGCTCACTGAAGTTAGCTGAGAACTACTCGATGGTTGGCATGGCGGGACCCACTAGTTTTTCAGGTGCACCTACAGGGTACGGATTGTTCTTCATCACGTAGGGATATAAAGAACAGAAGTCGTAGTAATGGAGTTTCACGCCCTCCGTAGGCGGAAAGTACAGCCTGAATGGGTTTGTACGCCCTCCAAACAAGCTGTCACCGCATTTGACACCATTGAACGCTTGATGGCCCTTATTTCTTCAGGTTACTGTCCATCTGTTTCCATCCGTGCATCATACTCATGCTCCCACACGATCTTGTGAGTGAACTGGGAGCCTATAAGTTGATCGCGGTAACGGGTCCATGCGAGGCTGTCGGCGGGGTTCTTCCATGGAGGTCCCCTGTGACGGCACACTAAGGGCGTAGGCATCCTTGCCACCAGCAGCCGTTAAAGGAGTACACAATCTTCTCACCAGTGGTTGGATCCTCCCTTAGCCCATCAACCCAAAAAACACGACCATTAACCATAATGGGTACTTACCTCGTGTTGCGGGCGTATTTTATGTATGCGACGGTCTGTTGCTGTATGTGTATGAGCCAGTAACTGCGGGGATTGTTTCTGTGAATGACGGCTAAGGTGTCTTTAGGCATGAAGTTATTCTTGAACTCCGTAAAACATAATGAGCCGATCATGGTTGCGACTTGCAGCGGATCGCATTTGAAAGGGCTATGTACATCCTTCTAAAGGCCTGGAAACATACTCTAAGCACACGCACATCATTCACGCAATAACTCTCACATTCATCAGCTATATTTTATGGACTAGTTTCATTAAAACTGTTGTAGTAGCGGTCAAAATCTTTACGCTCACTATCGCTCATGTTGGTGTAGTTAAAGTAATGTTTGGGTGGAGGTAGTCCTACGTAATTTAAAGTTTCGTTAGTTAGGAACGTGTAAGGGAAATACACTGTTGAGTCTTCGGCGGCTACACCCATCACCTCGGGTAGCTTGGCTAATTACAACGTTTGAATAATAAAGTATCTTTAAACTGAACATTACCTCTTATCTGCATTTGTATTAGTTTGTTGCCTCTTTTGAAGGGATCACCTAAAAAATATCTCAGATGACTCGTGTTCAAGCAACTCCTTATAAACGAACTGTGTGTCAAATTTTGCTCCGTTATGGGCAAGAATATACAGTCATTTTTTAACTTGTCCGCTAACTTGACAATATAGGATACAAAGTTTCACAAGGCTGTCGTGTGCAATCGATTTGAAAACGTTTGTCCGTTTACCACATTTGTGACACTCATCATTCGACATCCATGCACTCATCACAGTCTGACTTCCGAGTAAATTTGGAATAACCACTTTGGTTTCAGCGTTCGAGTATGTTTCTATATCGTAGTACACGGTTATAAGAGGGCTATTTTTAGGCTTAGAATCTTTCATATTGCATACATGCTTCACTCCATCCGCCGTATATTTTTCATGACATGTAGAACAGTGAATTTCTTCGCATTTATGCACAAATTTACCCCAATTATCCATCATATGAAACATGCCACATTCACAGATTCCCTGCAAGTGCCAATTGATTTATGGAGCTCAAAGCATTTATTATTGATTTATTATTGAAAAATGTACGTCTACATTAGTGTTGAAAACCGATTTGTAAAAACCGGTTCTCAAACGGTTTGTAAAATTCCCCTAAAAATCGAAAACCGAAAGAAAAAACCGGTTTTATCGATTGATTTTTATTTGGCTCAAACTTGCGCGAACGTGCAGGTACGCGCTACAGCGCACAAAAAATAACTTCGAATACATTACCTATTAAGTTAAATTGTGACAAACTGGCAACTGCTCTTCAGTATAATTTTTGCCTATCTGGCAACTCGATCTTCAGTTTGTCTCATCATGTAGGCTGTAGTGTAGAGTCAGTCGACTAAAGCCCTATTCGCAGTATAAGACCCTTAATGCCCTTTGTTTCTTAAGATGTCATTTCCAAAATAGGGATAAAATCTAAATTAATTTATATATTTTTCTTACACGAAGAGTCAATTTTCTGTTTTCTAGGTAAAGTTTTTTTTATTAAAAAATTTTATTTCAATGTTTTTTCCAAAATAGAGATAAATTTTATTTTTATTCTTTATAATTTTTTTACAAAAAAAGTTTTTTCATTCTAAGTATAGATGTTTTATTTTAAAAAATTATTTCAAATCTAAATTGTTTGAATAATGTATTATTTTGGCTAAAATAAATATGTCAAAGTTGTCATTTTCTTATTCATATGCATACATATGATGCTGCATTTTTGCATTCTTTTGACCAAAAAATAGGCGATAAGCTATACTTGTTAAGAGTTAAAGTCAGTACCTTTCAATTGTGGCTTTTAAAAAATTACTATACTTTTCGGTCATAACCGGTTAAAGCCGATTTTCAAAAAACAGATCGATTAAAAACCGGTTTGTAAAGTTTCGATTATTTTTCAACACTAGTCTACATACATTACATTCCCTCTTCTCAGCTTCAACTACACGAATTTCACATTTGGGGCTTTTACACTGCTCACATACCATGTAGCATTCCTTACAATGTTTCACTATATCATCCGCAAACTCGAGACATCCCTTCCACAAATCATGATGCCTTCCATATTTTCGACTTTTATCACAACTAGCGTAGAGAGTCCTCATATTACGGGTGGGGAGATACGATGTTCCTGACAATCCTAAAATAAGTAGAGGTCTTGTACGATCTCTCACACAGCTTTTAAAAACATTCACAATCCTGCGACGATCATCCATTCCAAATACAACTATACGAACATTCATTGCATGCACTACCCTTCTCAGCTCTTCAGGACCCATATTATACTCAAACTCAAGCTTACAATCTGATGCCAGTTTACGGGCACGCTACACAAACGTAGGCAGCAAGATATTATACGCGATTGTATTTAGCACAGTAAACATATGAGCTAAGACTATTGCTATAAAGCCGAAACCACGATCGACGTTTAAATGCTTTCTGTAAATAACCGGAGAATTGAAATTAAGAGTATAAGGTGTGGCACAATGACCCGCAACCCGGAATACTCTGTCAGTATCTACCATGAAGTTGTCCATATTGAAGGCTGTACTGTTTTGAGAGGCCTGCATTATACGGCCCAAGATATATTCTATGCCTACATCTGCCATACGTTGAAAGGTATTACTACCCAAAACATATCTACATCCCCGTCATCTGAACCGAACTTGAAGGACAACTTCGTCCGGACTTCACGTTCGTCGCGGTTCTGAAGGGCAAACTCCACAATACGTTCAACTACGCGTCGCAGGGTCCAAGGTCAACCCTGACCACGTACCGATTTCTAGTCAGGGCAGGGGTCGGGGTAGCGGTGCCCACCAACTCGAATGTTATACCTTCCTCCACAGCACGAGAAGCTGCTTCTGCAGGTGTGGAGGAAGTACCCGGAATTGAACACTAATAAGGGGGTATATTTGAGGAAGGTACTATTGTGGGGGTTGTGTCGTAAGACGTAGAGGGTTGGGGCTCTATTACTCATGGTCTAACAACCGGCGCAATCCACAACAAATAAATGTCACCAGAACATTGATAGGAAATCTGAATAGGTTAAAATAGTTGGAGCAGGTCTCGCATGTGTCACAACTGAGTACGCCATCAACCCCAACAGTAGCATCTCTAAAGAGGAGACAGAAGAGACTAAACGGCCAACCTTATCCACGTGTCTCTAAAATACGCAAATGGCTAACATATTAAGAAAACGCTATTATGACATTTCTAACCCCGCCTCCTATGGTGGTGTTAATAGACTATACAGAGGTGTCTACAATGCTGGAGTAGGGAAAAAAGATGTTGAGAGGGTTTTACGGGGGCAGGATGCTTATACAATTCATAAACGAGGGAGAAAAAGGTTTAAAACGGCCAAGACAACAGCGGCTTTGATTGACTCTATTTGGCAAGCGGATTTAACAGACACGCAAAGATATTCAGTGTATAATGATGGATACTGCTACGTCCTATTGATAATAGATGTATTCTCTAAATATCTGTGGCGAATTCCTCTGAAAAATAAATCGCCTGAAACAGTTGCTAAAGCTACCAAAACGCTGATGTTGAAAGAAAACAGGGTTCCTGGCTATTTTTGTACGGATATGGGGAAAGAATTTATAGGCCGCGCTTTTCAGAACATGCTGACAGAGTTTAATATCAGTTACTACACCAGCAATTCTATACATAAGGCCTCTTTAGCTGAAAGAGTTCAATCATAAAGGAACGCATGCATCGCTATTTTACACATAAAAACCATACAGATATATAAACATTCTGGGATGATTGTCCTCGTCATACAACCTTTCACACCACCGTACGATTGGCACAACACCTAACGAAGTTTTAGAAAGAAGTACGCTCCTAGAGTCTGATGTGAGAAGAGATGGAGCACCGCCACCACATTTTATACGCTTCAAAATCAATGATTATGTAAGATTATCGCGTTCGGGAAATAAATTCGCGAAGGGATTTGGGCAAGGATAGACACGTGAGATTTTTAAAGTTAGTGCTATGAGACCTAAAGGCGAGATAATGATGTATTACGTTGAAGATTTGAATGGGGAGGAAATCGCAGGAGGCTTTTACCGCGAAGAGTTGCAGAAAGTGTCTTAATTTATGAAAAAATGTGTTTAAAATTGAAAAAATTTAAGGCAGCAAAGGTTCAGGAAAGAAAAAAATGTACCTGGTGAAATGGTTAGGGTACGGAGAAACCTTCAACACCTATATTCGCCTAGTTCGCCGAAATATGTAGAAATTGAAAAGAATTTAATAACGCAACAGTAAAATACCCAATTAACAGAGTACAGATCTAACTATACATGGTGCCCGCTGGGTTCGCCTCGAAGCAGCTAGAAAAAGTGGCTCTGGGAGGTCTACCTAAAAGGATATTAATTGGAATGCAGGATCACGCTTCGACGAATGGAAAATATAAAAAGAGCGCCTTTAAATTCGAGAATTTCGAGCTTAAAAATATAACTCTATACGTAAATGGCGTTGCATTGGGCGGGACCATGGTTACGGACTACTCATCATACGCTGTGTTCCCGCTCTGCGCGAGAGCTTATAGCAATCTGGCCCATATTGCCGGTGGCTGTGACGAGCTTGGGATTGGCGTAACGCAGAAAGAATTTGACGATCAATTTAATTAATCTTTACCCATTTGATATTACACCTGATTTATCTGCTAGTGTAAATACACATTTAAGTCCACAGCAAAGTGGGAATATCTCAGTCAGATTGGAATACGCCGACCCTATAGACGCGCCTATTAATGTACTAGTATACTTCGAATCACAAGCTCTAATAGAGCTCGACCGTTTGAAGAACATTGTCACAGACTTAAAATGGACGCGAATACACTACAGAGAGTAATGAAGAGTGACCGAGTCACTCGCTCCAAATTTATCACTGTGTTTGCGAAGAGTGAAACATTGAAATTGCCAACTACGAGAGATTGGTGTAGTCTTATCGTCAATACAGACATTGAGGAGTTTGAGGGATTCATTGGATTGCAATCTATTTTAAAAATAAGGAAAAAATGTATTATTTTGATTCACTCGGCACTCAGCCCTGCAGTGACCCTGTGGTTGTACAATTTATCGAACAGCTGCATGTCCCTGAAATTGTCTGTAATCCTTACCGTTTCCATGGATATTTTAGTAATACTTGTGGCATGTACTGTTTTTCATTTCTCCTGCACATGTCACGTGGGAAGGAATTTATAAATTTTTAAAAATTATTCGATTTGTGCGACACTGAGATGAATGATGAATTAGTATGCAGACAGATAAAAAAAGGTTCCCATTTGTACGCACTCGTTGTATTGTGTAAATTTTTATGTGTATATATATATATAATTGTAACTATATTGTGTAAAGTTTTACGTGTGTATAAATGTAATTATAACTGTAAAATGTCTCCATTAATGTTAGTCTTATTTAATGGACGCTAGTTCTGTAAGTCGAATTGTACTAAAACATGCTTTCTGCCATTTAATAAATTGAATGAAAATACAATGTGTTTGGTTCTTAACCACAAAAAAAACTTACATTAGTTCCTCGATGACATGGCATTCGTGGGACCGGATGTGAGTCAATACCTCGACCTCGGTATTCAGGTCACTCGGTTAGCTGCGAGGTAAAGCCTCGAAATCGTCATCATTTATTTGCCTTTCATCAAAGCTGTGGCGAAAAGTAGCTATAACACGATCAAGTTTCGCATCGGTTCTTTAAGGAGAAATTAACATTAGTCCATACTGAATCATTTTTAATTAAAGATAAATTAAATTAAAGTCTAATTAAAGAGTTACAATAAGAGAAAATGCCGATTAGGGTGCCCGGCAAATTATAATCACAAAAAAGATATCCTGACAGGTTTCAAAAGTAAGATTAGCTGGATGTGCTACGCATCATCTGCCAGCACCGGGTAACGACCCCGTTTGTTAACACATACATCTCTCTCTCTCTCTCTCTCTCTCTCTCTATATATATATATATATATATATATATATATATATATATACACGGGGAGAGAGTTACAATAAGAGAAAACGCCGATTAAGATGCCCAGAATATTATAATAACAAATCAGATATCCTGAGTTTTCAAAAGTAACTTACCCAAAAGTAACTTACCCATTCCATAGGTTTCTTCTAGAAATGATTCTAAATTCCTACGAGTTTTTATAAATTATAACACTTGCACTGAATGAAACGATAAATGTACATAACCCGGCCTTCCGTTTAAATCACAAACTAGTTTTTCAAAACGCATTTATTATGGCTTTTTAGAAATTATATAACTAACACTGGCACTGAATGAAACGATGTATATAGCCCGAATCACAAATTAAATTAATTACTTACATTTCAATGTCGTTCTCAGCGGTTGAAACTTTCTCACCGTCACAAATTTCTGCAATGCTTTGTGTGGAAAGAAGATCACTTCGGTCTGCCGCTGTGAAAAGATGGTGTGGACAGCGCTGCGGCATCTCTATCTTCAAACAACTGCGGGTAGCCGTAAAGGTTTTGTGATTGACTCATGATGAGATATTTCTGTAACTACTGGTTGATAAATACAACTGTTGTGGATTCCAGATGAAAAAGCCCCCTTTTATATACGCGAACCTTATTGAAAACACCCCCCAATAGCCGAATCACGAGTTTCCTATTGGCCATCGGTGAAATTTGGGATTGGCATAACGTGTAAGTGCTACTATCCACCAACCAAAGGTCCTGGGGCTCCGCCCACTGGGCTGTAATTGAGTGATCCGTGAATTCTGCGGTGTGTCAGATATAACTTACCCATTCCATAGGTTTCTTCTAGAAATGATTCGTTGAGAGAGAGAGAGAGAGAGAGAGAGAGAGAGAGAGAGAGAGAGAGAGAGAGAGAGAGAGACGTTTTGTTTGGAAAAATTATTTATATGAAGGATTTACAACCATCTAAAGCTGAAAATAATTTTTAAAAATAAATTTTGAAATCGGTGACAGATCGCATCGGTTTAAAGTTTATGATATCGAGAGAATGGCGTGTAATAGATATCCATTTTATTTTGAAGGGTTTTACAACGATGTAAAATAATTTAAAAAAAAATTAATTGTGGAGAGGATGTATGATAAACATCTGTTTTATTACCTTGCCTGTGGCGTATTATATGAGGGATTTAGCGAGATTGGAAGATAAATTTGGAAATCGGGGTAGTCCCTCATATATATATATATGAGGGATTTTACAACCATCTAGAACTGAAAATAAATAAAAATTTAATTGTATAAGGGTTATGGAGAGAATGGCCGTATCATAAATTCTGTTTTGTTTTCTTACCTGTGGTATATATATATATATATATATATATATAATATATATATATATATATGAGGTACTTAGCGAGAATGGAAGATAAATTTGGAAATAGGGGCAATTCGCATCGGTTTAAAGTTTATAGGGGATTAAAAATAAAATTCCCTGAACAAGTTTTAGTTATGCGTTTCAAGATTTTTCATTAATTTTTAATAATGGCTAGAAGCGTAAAGTATCGTGGATGCGAAGGCAATTTAATGTAAATGTATTTTACTCTGTTTTCTATAAAAATTAACAGTTAATTAACTATGAAATGGCAGGATTTTCTTTATAAAAATAATATAAAAGTTTATAGAAAGGATTTCTGAATGTTATTCTATGAGAATAATTTAACAAAATTTAATATACGTTTTTAGTATACCTATTGCGTATTATTAAACCTGCTTTCATATGGTAAATTTAATATATATATTTTTCAATTCAAAAGAATGAATATTAAGATGGATGAAAAAATTTTATGAAAACGAGAACCGCATCGGGTCCATTCTCGAGGCCCAGTGATTACAACCGGCGCTCGGTAAACGAACATCCTTCCGCATGTTGTTGGAATAATGTACAGTATAAAGAGCCCTGTGTATTTCTTTTATTATTAGATGCGTAGCACACCCAGCTTCCGCACAATTGGTTGGTAGATAAAATGGGCACTCTGGACGCCCTAGTCGTTAAGATGCTGGGATGCTGGATTCCCCCGTTAAACCGTAGGTCTAGGGTGGGGTGAAAAGCTTGAGCTTCGTGAGAATGAACAATTCGGATATTTTTGTCTTTCTTGGAATAAAAAGAAATGCTGTTTTGACGACATTTTGTATAAGAGACGAATGACAAAAGTAAATAGACGCCTCTCTCTCTCTCTCGAAACTTCTCTATAAATAAATAATTAGTATATATGGCTGTGTGTGTAATAATAGAAGATCTATGTGCGTTTGTGTGCGCTTCTTGATTGTTCAGGCGACGTATACACTGTGCCAACTGGCTGATAATGCCTGCAGGCACTGGCTTCTACTCCACTACTCTACTCGAGTTCTAAGTCACGTGTTGCTACCATGACCACTCATTGAGCTTCCGTCTCTCGTAGAAGCTGGATGGTCTCTTCCTCTCTCTCCTCCTTCTCTCTCTCTCTTAGGTTAGGTATACCCCTTTAGGGGGTGAGGCCGTCACAACTTCTTCCCCAAAAAGGTCAGGTGGACTCCCCCGGCTTGCTGGGGGAGTTCCCCTCCCCCCCGTTCTTTTTTTTTGGCATCCTGGGTTTGACACGGGGGGGTCTTGCAACAAGGGGAGGGGGTTGGCACTGGGGTTGGCACTGGCATTCATTGCAACATTTGCAATTGCATTGCACTCTAACCTTTTGCGGTCATACTACTCACATTCAACTGAAGATACACGCGTTCAGATCGATCCAAGGATTGTGGTGTGAGCTGTGATTCATGGAAACGTACTTTTGGACCATACTTTTCTGAAGGTAATGTAAACAGTGACACGTATTTGGCAATGTTAGAAAAGGTCTTGCATACTTATCTGGATGAAATGCCTCTGGAAGTCCGAATGAACTTTTGGTTTCAGCAAGATGAGGCTTCACTCCTTTACGCACGAACTGTTCGACGCCGGGTCCAATGAAATGGCTTCACAGGAGTCCCTATTTTTCCCCGATTGACTTCTTCCTCTGGGAACATTTAGTGTCGGTTGTTTACCAGACAAGACCACGCCACAATCTATTCAACAGTTAAAACAACATGCAACAAGAATGTTAGATCAGTAGAGGTGTCCTACGTAACGTTCAATGTAGCTTACGTGATCGAATTACAGTGTCAACACCTGAATGGCAGGCAATTTAAACATTTTTTGTCTTCATAAAAAATAAAAAATAATTTTTTATGGTGACGGACTTTTGTTACATCCTATATGTGAGCCGACCAAAAGACAAGGTGATCTAACTGCCTTAGGTTGTAGTCGTTAATTTTCAAAGTGTATTAAATAATTCACCATTCATTATACTTGTAGTTTTTGCATTTTCTTAAAGATTATGCAACGCATCGCTACTCTGCAAGTTACTTCAAAAGTTGAGTGTGACATTTTTTGCAAACTATTCTCTTATAATTCATATTTGGGAGTTGGAGGTTTTTTTTTTTCAGTATTGTTGCCAAGAATAAAGTACATAATTTTTAAAAACTATTATTCTAATTTTATATTTAATAATAACGGTGTCAGTTTTGTTGAAATTAAAGTGAAATTTTTACCAAATTCGAAGGTCACGTTTTTCACAATTTAAGCACTTTGTATCGGAGTTGTAGACTTGGACTATTATACTGTCAGATTCTGGGACATTTTAGTGTGTGTGTGTGTGTGTGTGTGTAACTGGACGTTGGTGATTAAATTACTTTATTTAATTTTGTTTAAGCTACGTTAGTTGTACTGATTTCGATTGCTTTGCACTGATTTACTCTTTGAACTGCATTTAACTGTTGCATGGGTAGCGTGGACTGGGACTAGTGACACGGAGACCGCTAACATTTTAAACGATAGGAAATCGTAATGAGGAAACGATTTCATTATTTATGGGTTTATTTAATTTATTAACTTTGAAAACAAGTGTGGTGATGCATTGTAATGAATACAGAGAGAGAGAGAACGCCTGATAATTTTTTTACAATTATTCTTTTAAACTACATTTTAATAGCAAAGTCAAATTACAATGTCCTACTTACGGCACTACCGTAGGCACACTGAAACTGAAGTGTGTCCAGCGTTGCCACTCCTTGAAATTTTTACTAGATCATTAAATTAAAGTCACCCCGACTTTAATTTAAAGTTCTAATGAAAATAATCACACAGTAGCAGATTAGCAGTACCTTGAAAAATTTGTAGCATCAAGGAAAAATCTAGTGCTTGTCTTGAAAATTTTGTTTTTCATGAGTGGCAACGCTGTGTTTGCCGAGCCAGGCCTCTAACTTGTCTGTGATTAGTTAGTTCTTTCCCTTGGCAGCAGTGCTACATATGATAATTTTGTCCCATTTCAAATAATCATTTTTAAAGTTGATATTAAAGTTCAACAAATTAGTGTGTGTGTGTGTGTGTGTGTGTGTGTGCGCCCACGTGCGTAGGCAACTAGGTGTGGTGTGGAGTATATGCCTCCAACTCTACCCTGGACGATTCCGTTGCTGTTCCTCCATCTCCTCCTCACTTTTCTATTGCGCGAGATATAGAAAAAGCTTTCGATAGAGTCTGGCAC
Organism: Bathynomus jamesi; assembly: GCA_023014485.1. Classification (NCBI taxonomy): domain Eukaryota; kingdom Metazoa; phylum Arthropoda; class Malacostraca; order Isopoda; family Cirolanidae; genus Bathynomus; species Bathynomus jamesi. The sequence goes on along the minus strand of JAJOZX010000408.1, from coordinate 707,337 downwards.
AAATCCGTTAATTTCCAAATTCCCTTCCTCGGGTTCTATCCTTCTATCTGTGTTCTCATCTCTAATTTCCTTGTGGTTGTAAATGGCCACTGTTCTTCTCCTATTGCTATTAATAGTGGTATTCCTCATGGCTTTGTCCTGTCACCCACTCTCTTCCTTTTATTTATCATTGATCTTTCAATTGGGTCATATCATAGTGTCGCTCGTAACATTTTGGAGCAACCTATCGTTATATTTCTTATCATATTTCTGTTAATTATAAAGCAATTCAACTTTCCTTACTATTGGGTATTGAGGGATGGTCAGTGAACACAATTATGTGTGTGTCAGCACAATCGGCCAAATGCTTTGTTTACAGCAAAAGTTCAAATTTACGGTGTGGCTCGTAACTCCAATGCAGCCGGTATTTACACCTGAACTTACATTTGTCTGAAATCGTGCGATTTGGGGATATATAGGGGGAAAACGTAATACTACATCGAAAACCAACAAAATTTGCTACAAATTCAGTCCTAGCAATCAGCTCTACAATTATGAGCCCCCGCCCCCGCCCAAAGGGGGGAAATGTGTAGTCTCGCTCGTAACCAAAAAAAAGTGTCGCTCGTAACGGTGCGAATCTGTGGGCCCAGAATATATTATTTGCACCTTAAATGCATACATAAATAATGAATACCATAGTGGACAATAGACAAATATATATATATTTGTCTGTTGTCCCCTATGGTATTCATTATTTATGTATGCATTTAAGGTGCAAATAATATATTCTGGGCCCACAGATTCGCACCGTTACGACCGACACATTTCCATTATATATATAATATGCGACGCGCAGCAAAACACAGCTGTTCATCCCCCACACAATAAAGATAGCTCAAATCCATAAACAGGTTTGAAAACTGGACACTTTCCCAGTTCCAATGGTGTATAGTATGTTGCTTTTTGATAAATTTTAAAATTTTGGCCTCAGGATGACAGTTACGTGAAATGACCCAATTCACACTTCCTGTCCTATCGACTCCTATAACGAGGATCCCACACTTCATTTCTCCACCCGTTTCACAAACGGTCACTCCATGCTTCGCGTGAGACAAATATGGCGCACCTGACGTCTGATATTTCTACTATCTGATATTTATTTTTAGACTGCTGTACTTACCCTAATCTACCCTAGGGTTTAGCCAAAATATTCAAATTAGGTGAAACACTGCATCAGTAATATCAAATTAATCTTAGGCTACACACAGAGCTTTAAAATTTTGTAATTAAATAAAACCAACGTACAGAATTTATAGTGAATTCGAATTGATGCGGAAGGTTATGCCATCAATAAATAGCATACAAAAGTTTCGGGTTGATTAAAAGAGTAAAAAAATAATTATCGAGAAAATTTGAGATTTTATTGTGAGAGTCCATATTTAACTGAGTAACATTTACATTCATCTAAAAAACAACGTACTTCCGGCAAGAGATGCATGTACGAATTTTATAAAATCAGCCGAAATTTAAATATTTTAAATAAGAACTTGTAACTTTATATACAGTGTATATATGTATATATGTATATATATGTATATATATATGTATATATATATATATATATATATATATATATATATATATATATATATATATATATACAGGGTGTTTGAAAACTTTCTGTACAAATTGTAATGGGGGATAGGCAACACCAAGACAAACCCTTTTCGTCTATAAGTGTATGTCCGCTGACGTCACCATTCGGCGCGAGAGGGCGCCGCTGCAATTGGCTAAAAGGTGAAGTGGGCTAGACTTGCGCTTGCCGGGGGCATTCTTAAATCGGACGTAGTACGCGTAACATGGAGCGCTTCACGACTGCTGAGATGTCTGACATCCATATGGTGTATGGGGCTGCCAATGGAAACGGAAGAGCTGCTGTGAGGTTGTACCGACAGCGCTTCCCAAACAGACGTGTGCCAAACCACCAAACGTTTGCGCATTTGCATCGGCGACTGCGAGAAACTGGAACATTCCATGCAAACATGCATGACACTGGTCGGGAGAGAAACGTGCGCACTCCTGACATGGAAGAAGAAATCCTACGGCGATTTGAGGACAATCCAAGCGCAAGCACGCGAGGTGTTGCACGTATCCTCGGTGTGAACCACGACCTGGTCTGGAGAGTGTTGCACGAGCAGCAGTTACATCCGTTTCATCGTCAGAGAGTCCAGGCATTACAACCTCGGGATTACCCTCTTCGTGTGGAATTCGCACGCTGGTTTCTGCAGCAGACAGCGGTGCAGCCTAATTTTCCTGCGTATGTGCTGTTCTCAGATGAGGCCTGTTTCACACGTGAGGGTGTGTTTAACATGCACAATTCTCACGTGTGGGCGCACGCAAATCCACATGCTACACGGGTGCATGCTCATCAAGAACGGTTCGCCGTCAATGTTTGGGCGGGTATCGTCCATGGCAAGTTGATTGGGCCGTACCTGCTGCCTGCCCGACTCGACGGGCAGGTTTATCGGATATTTCTTGAAGAAACGTTGCCGGAACTGCTGGAAGATGTTCCCGTGGCTATTCGTAGACGAATGTGGTTTCAACACGACGGGGCCCCAGCACACTCCAGCAACGACGTGCGGGATTATCTGAACGCCACTTTTGGGGACCGATGGATAGGTAGGCCGGGGTGGGCCCGTAGCCTGGCCACCGAGATCGCCCGATTTAACATGCCTCGATTTCTTCCTGTGGGGACACATGAAGAACCTCGTGTACGAGACTCCCATTTACTCAGAAGAAGACCTCGTAGCAAGAATCGCTGTCGCCGCTGGAACTGTTCCCAAAATGCCGGGAATCTTTCGACGTGTACGTCGGTCAATGCTTCGACGCTGTCGGGCATGCATTGATGCTACCGGTCGCAACTTTCAGCACCTTCTTTAAATAAACATGCCTTCTTTAAATAAACATGTTACGCGTACTACGTCCGATTTAAGAATGCCCGCGGCAAGCGCGGGTCTAGTCCACTTCACCTTTTAGCCAATTGCAGCGGCGCCCTCTCGCGCCGAATGGTGACGTCAGCGGACATACACTTATAGACGAAAAGGGTTTGTCTTGGTGTTGCCTATCCCCCATTACAATTTGTACAGAAAGTTTTCAAACACCCTGTATATATATATATATATATATACATACATACACACACATTAGCGTGTAGCGTCATTGGGCAAAGTGTAACGGATCAAGAGGCACATTTCAGGTTTTGTACAGTTGACCTTCCTAAATTCAAAAATGAAAACAAAATTTTTTTGTGACAAGTGCAACACCTCCTTTTTCGCATGTGAAAATCGTGAAAATTGCTAGTTACCCATAACTTTTGGACACTTGCTTTCCTAGGGTTTGAGCTATCATTTGACCCCTTACAATGTACTGCTTTTCAGGAAAAATAGAAAAATTTATGTTTGGAATAAACATATACACTGTAGGTAGGTAGACTAGATAGTTTTATTTAGTAAATGATACATTAAAATCTTGTTTAGTTTTGAATGACGGCATAAAGTCACGGGATTTAAGTACTGCTCTAATGTAACCATCTCTTGAATCCTTTCCATATAAGGCTTGGTTTATTGGTAAACAATAAGTTTACCAATATATATATAAAATATACTGCACACACACATATGCATTACGTATATAAATATCCATAGGTATATATATACCCTAAGACATATAACAAACTTATAAACAATGTAAAACACAACAAAACAAAGAAATGTGTATAATGTATATATCACAAAACGCACCTTTCGTTAGTACCTTGGAGTTTTTGAACACCCCATCCACAGAAAAAACACTTGTTTCTCTCAAGCGAGCTAGCGTAGAACTAAGAAATTCCAGGGGATGACTCACTGAGAATAATTAGAAAGCTGCCAGAAGTACCATGTCAGTCAGTGTTGCCATCTGTAATTAACAAGAATTTTGTATTTTTTACATGCGAAAAAGGAGGTGTTCTGCTTGTTGCTGAAATTTTTTTATTTCTTTTCTGAAATCAGCAAGGTTGATTGTACAAAACCTGAAATGTGCCTCCAGATCGCTCATGACGCTACACGCTAACACACATATACATACATATACATATGTGTATATATGTATATGTACATATATATATACACATACATGCATATACATATGTGTATATATGTATATGTATATATACATATCTCGTTAACCTCGTTAGGGTTCCGTGCGTCGGCCTTTCTTCACATGAAGGTCAAGCTGCTTGCCCCGCCTCTAGTCCTGGCTTGTTTCTGGTACATAGCCAGGTACACACGGCTCATCTGGTACCGTCCTGAGCCAGGTATCTAGTCTTCTCTTGAAGACTTCAACTTTGACCCCTGTAACGTTTCTGAGATCCTTTGGAAGCTGGTTGAAAATTCTTGGCCCCCTGACAACCAACCTATTTTCCTTCAGCGCTGAAGAGGTCCCTTGTTGGGCCTTCAATTTGGCAACACTACACATTCTGCCTTTCCTATTTTCCAGAGTTGTTTGGATGGTAATTGGGTATAGTTTGAGGTTTGGTACCAGTTTTTCGATCATTTTCCATATGTAGATTATGGTATACCTTTCTCTTCTTCTTTCCAAGGAGCACAGATTTAGTTTGCGTGGTCTTTCCCAGGAGTTGAGTTCTTTGCAGCCATTAATCTTGACTGTGAAATGTCTGCGTTTCTTCAAGTTTATTAATTTCTTCCTTTTTATATGTGGACGTCAAAACTGAGCAGTATTCAAGTTTTGGTATGATCAGTGTTCTCAGCAGGGGAATCATTACTGTCTTGTCGCTCCTTTTGAACGTTCTTAGTTCCTGTCCCGCGACTCTTCTTGCTTTTTTTTATTGCCACCTGATTTTGTGTCTCGAATTTGGCATTATTACCCCTAAGTCGACCGCTTTCGTTCTTCTCTGAATTTCTTGTCTATCTGGAGCATAATATGCACTGTTTTTAAGTTCCTCATTTCTACCATATCTCAAAAGTTGAAATTTCTCGGTGTTAAATGTCATAGTGTTGTCTTCTGACCATGTGTATATTCTGTTCTTGTCCCTCTGCAAGGCCTCCATTTCATTTACATCGCTGACTTTTCTGCTGATCTTTGTATCGTCCGCAAAGGATGTTACTATACTGTTGCTCTTTACTTCACTGTCTATGTTAGCATGATAATGAACAGGAGTGAGGCCAGCACTGTACCTTGTGGTACTGAGCTGCGTACTTCTAATTCTGATGATGATTCAACTTGAATTTTGACGACCTGTAGTCGTTTTCTGAGGAAGTTGTAGATCCATTCTCCCACTTTGCCTGTTATTCCCATATGTTTCATTGTATGTGCTTTTATACTATGATCGCATTTGTCGAAAGCTTTAGCAAAATCCGTGTAAATGACTTCATAGTTTTCATTGCCTTCAAGTACATCTAGGATATTGTTATAATGCTCTATAAGTAGTGATTGGCATGATCTTCCTGATCGGAATCCGTGTTGATTTTCGTTGAATCTTTCCAATGTCTCCAAGAAGTCGTAGATTTTCTCTCTGACTATATATATATATATATATATGAAAATTATTTCACAAAAGTAACACGTGAAAAATATTTATGATGAATAAAACCACGAAGGAAAGGAAACACAGAATGGTGCTCAAGCGCTTTCGTCTAATGACATCCTCAGGAACACTGAAGTACATAGAGAGTTACAGCCTATATATAGGTTACAGAAAAAAAAAAAAATAAAAAAAATATATATATATATATATATATATATATATATATATATTATATATATATATATATATACAATAAACGGAGAAATGAAATTTAAAAAAAATTATTAAAAATTAAAAGATTGTGGGAGGGGCATACAACTTTGTAAGGAAACACTATCGATTTTTAGCACAAGATCAAACTACCGATTTTTAGCACAAGGTTAAATTAATTGTTTCCAACCAATGTTAAAAAAAATAAATAAATAAATATATATATATATACTGGAAATCTGCCTGGGTTTTATCACTCTACCCATCTTGTATATAAAAATAAATTGAAAAATAAAGGTTATTAGAGTGGCATACAAGTTTACCAAAGATTTAGCGTTCTACCCTTCTTATCTAAATCTTTTCTGAAGGAATTCAAAACAACAGGATCGAGTTGAAAAAGACCTTTGCTTATGTTGAAGTTATTTGTAAGTTGGATAATGGCAGACTCAAGAATATTTCTATTAACAATGTTGCTAGAGTGAAATAAAACCGAAGCATTATTCCAATCAATACAGTGGGATAACTCTGACAAATGGACAAAAAGGGCACTGGACGACTGTCCTGTTCTAACGGAATATTGATGCTGTTTTATACGTGTGTGCAAATCCTTTCCCGTCTGACCTATGTAAAAGGAATCACATTGTTTACAACCAATTTTATAGATAATGCCTGAATTATTGGTAGGGCTATTTTTTACTACGATATTTTTCACGATATTGTTATATGAAAATACTACATTAATATCCAAAAGTTTAAGTACATTAGCAATGCCTAAAAAGCCCGGGAAAAATGGAAGTACTAAAATATTTTTTGACAAAGTACGAGTGTTATTATTGCCCCGATAGAAAGTTCGTTTTGCCTTGTTGAGACAAGATTCCATAAACGCAAATGGATAACACAGATCACTTCCAATACCGTTGATTTTTTCTAATTCGGCATCGATGTATTCCGGACTGGCGATCCTAAGAGCGGGAGAAACATTGAAGAAAAATTGGCCTTCTTAGTGGGGGTGTCATGTCCCGAGTAAAAGTGTACGTAGGACAAATTGTTTTTTTTTTTCCGATAGATACTGAACTTAAAACCTGGGCTTTCCCTATGTACACGCACATCCAAAAACGGAATTGAATTGTCTTGTTCCACTTCTAAAGTAAACTTAATGGAGGGGACTTGATCATTTAACTGAAGGAGGAAGTTATCCAGGTCACGATTCATGGGCCAGATACACAAAATATCGTCGACGTACCCCAACCAAGGGATGCCAACCCCCAGGATTCTCGGAATGTAAGTAATTTCGAAAACTCCATATAAATATTGGAGAGGAGGGGCGACAAGGGGTTGCCCATGGCCATCCCAAAAACTTGTTGATAATACTCGTTATTGAAAGTGAATTTACAGTCTTTGATGCAAAGCTTAATAAGTTCCAAAACAATGTGTGAAGGTAGTGGCAGGTCATACTTATGTAATTCTTGGGAGAGAAAGTCAAGCATATCATCAATCGGCACTTTTGTAAACAATGAACAAACGTCAAAACTGATCAATCTATCGTTAGTTTCAGTACGTGCATTATTGAATTTTTCAGTAAGATCCATGGAATTTTTACATGTGAATCAGAGATAGTTCCGAGAATGGGGGACAAGACTTTGACCAGCCATTTGGAGAGTTTATAAGTAATAGAGCCCACCGAGCTAATAATAGGGCGCATAGGGTTGCCGGGTTTGTGGGTTTTAATAAGACCGTAAAGGTAGGGCAGAGAAGGTGAAGTGGACATGAAAATCGGAATTAAGTCCTTATGATCTTTGAGAATGCGTTTCAAGCCACTATTAAATGATTTGATGACGTCATCCTGCGAGTTCTTCCTAAGTTTGCTGTATGTGGCGGGGTCCTGGAGAAGCTCGTTCATCTTTCTGAGGTAGTCCACTTTGTCCATAATAACTATGGTGTTAGCCTTGTCTGCTTTAGTAATATGGAGCTCCCCATCTTTTTTTAATTGTGAGAGGCTATTGCGAAAACGTTTAGGAAAGTTATCTTCGTAACTACTATTCGCCGCACTATAAACAAGGCCTTTAACTATGTTAAACAAATACTGAGGGAGATTAAACTGTTTTTCAAAACAAGCGAGACTGTAACAAATTTGTAAAGCCGAAATAGTCAGTGGAGTAAAAAAGCAAGCTCAAAGTGTGTTTTGAACCTTTCTTCGAAAAACATTAGTGATGATGCAAAAAGTGCCCTTCGATATGGTATGTCCTTTTTTATTATTAAAAAACCTTCGGCTTTACAAATTTGTTACAGTCTCGCTTGTTTTGAAAAATAGTGTAATCTCCCTCAGTATTTGTTTAACATAGTTAAAGGCCTTGTTTATAGTGCGGCGAATAGTAGTTACGAAGATAACTTTCCTAAACGTTTTCGCAATAGCCTCTCACAATTAAAAAAAGATGGGGAGCTCCATATTACTAAAGCAGACAAGGCTAACACCATAGTTATTATGGACAAAGTGGACTACCTCAGAAAGATGAACGAGCTTCTCCAGGACCCCGCCACATACAGCAAACTTAGGAAGAACTCGCAGGATGACGTCATCAAATCATTTAATAGTGGCTTGAAACGCATTCTCAAAGATCATAAGGACTTAATTCCGCTTTTCATGTCCACTTCACCTTCTCTGCCCTACCTTTACGGTCTTATTAAAACCCACAAACCTGGCAACTCTATGCCCCTATTATTAGCTCGGTGGCCTCTATTACTTATAAACTCTCCAAATGGCTTGTCAAAGTCTTGTCCCCCATTCTCGGAACTATCTCTGATTCACATGTAAAAAATTCCATGGATCTTACTGAAAAATTCAATAATGCACGTACTGAAACTAACGATAGATTGATCAGTTTTGACGTTTGTTCATTGTTTACAAAAGTGCCGATTGATGATATGCTTGACTTTCTCTCCCAAGAATTACATAAGTATGACCTGCCACTACCTTCACACATTGTTTTGGAACTTATTAAGCTTTGCATCAAAGACTGTAAATTCACTTTCAATAACGAGTATTATCAACAAGTTTTTGGGATGGCCATGGGCAACCCCTTGTCGCCCCTCCTCTCCAATATTTATATGGAGTTTTTCGAAATTACTTACATTCCGAGAATCCTGGGGGTTGGCATCCCTTGGTTGCGGTACGTCGACGATATTTTGTGTATCTGGCCCATGAATCGTGACCTGGATAACTTCCTCCTTCAGTTAAATGATCAAGTCCCCTCCATTAAGTTTACTTTAGAAATGGAACAAGACAATTCAATTCCGTTTTTGGATGTGCGTGTACATAGGGAAAGCCCAGGTTTTAAGTTCAGTATCTATCGGAAAAAAACAAACAATTTGTCCTACGTACACTTTTACTCGGGACATGACACCCCCACTAAGAAGGCCATTTTTTCTTCATTATTTCTCCGCGCCCTTAGGATCGCCAGTCCGGAATACATCGATGCCGAATTAAAAAAAATCAACGGTATTGGAAGTGATCTGTGTTATCCATCTGCGTTTATGGAATCTTGTCTCAACAAGGCAAAACGAACTTTCTATCGGGGCAATAATAACACTCGTACTTCGTCAAAAAATATTTTAGTACTTCCATTTTTCCCGGACTTTTTAGGCACTGCTAATGTACTTAAACTTTTGGATATTAATGTAGTATTTTCATATAAAAATATTGTGAAAAATATCGTAGTAAAAAATAGCCCTACCAATAATTCAGGCATTATCTATAAAATTGGTTGTAAACAATGTGATTCCTTTTACATAGGTCAGACGGGAAAGGATTTGCACACACGTATAAAACAGCATCAATATTCCGTTAGAACAGGACAGTCGTCCAGTGCCCTTTTTGTCCATTTGTCAGAGTTATCAGACTGTATTGATTGGAATAATGCTACGGTTTTATTTCACTCTAGCAACATTGTTAATAGAAATATTCTTGAGTCTGCCATTATCCAACTTACAAATAACTTCAACATAAGCAAAGGTCTTTTTCAACTCGATCCTGTTGTTTTGAATTCCTTCAGAAAATATTTAGATAAGAAGGGTAGAACGCTAAATCTTTGGTAAACTTGTATGCCACTCTAATAACTTTTATTTTTCAATTTATTTTTATATACAAGATGGGTAGAGTGATAAAACCCGGGCAGATTTCCAGTATATATATATATATATATATATATTTTTTTTTTTTTAAACATTGGTTGGAAACAATTAATTTAATCTTGTGTAAAAATCGGTAGTTTGATCTTGTGCTAAAAATCGATAGTGTTTCCTTACAAAGTTGTATGCCATGCCCCTCCCACAATCTTTTAAATTTTAATATATTTTTTTTAATTTGATTTCTCCGTTTATTGTATATATATATATATATATATATATATATATATATTTTTTTTTCTGTAACCTATATATAGGCTGTAACTCTCTATGTACTTCAGTGTTCCTGAGGATGTCATTAGACGAAGGCGCTTGAGCACCATTCTGTGTTTCCTTTCCTTCGTGGTTTTATTCATCATATATATATATATATAAAATATTATATATATATACTGTGTATATATATATATACTGTGTATATATATATGTGTATATATATATATATATATATATATATACACACACAGTATCTATAGTGATGAAAAGGAGGACACATGCTGTAGTAGAAATCACTTATTTCAATTAACTAAAGGTTTAGCAAACACCAATTTCCATCTTCACTCAATTTCTTCAGTAGGTAAAACATTAAGAACACGAAAACTAACACAGACAATTCGCGAATGGTCGCACATCCACTTCTTCGCACTGTCCCGCTCTATATATAACCTCCTAATCATTCTACATCACTTCCGGATCATCGCTTCATTGCACTCGCATTTTCCCGCCTTTTTAATTTTTTTTATGCTTATCGCACGTTTGCAGTACAATAACAGTTTGGTGTAATTTTACAAGGGAATATCCTTTCAGCTGTCTTACTAAGCTTGTATTACATACAATCTCGTCCACAATTATATACATTTTAATTAATGTAAATGTCAAATCTTAAGTTAAGTATACTGTACAGTATTTTACAGTATATTATAATGGACCTCCGCATCATCACCCTTTTCGCTTTGTCATGCACCTCGACCGCCCAGTTAGTGTGACGATTCGTGAGTTTTCTGTAAATAAATCCAAAAATAAATTTAAACAATACATAAGAGCACAATTTGTAAATACTTCAGTAGCAAAAACAATAAAACTAATAAATAAATGTAAAATAAATTTAAAACAATACATACGTGCACTATTTTTTATGGTAGTATGGTAAATTAATTAATTAGGAACCAAGCAGAGAACCACCGTTCAGCGTGGCAATTCCAGAGAGCAAGTGGATAAAAACACGAGAAGACAAGGTCAAAGAACTGGTAGGATGTTCTTTAAAGGATGGGTAGTTTGATGGAGGAGGATTGTTTGTTAATGGATGATTAATGTAGGCGAGTAGGGAGGGGGGAATGTTGCAAGAGGTTATGCAACAAGTTGATGTTGCAAAAGGGGAAGGGGTTATGCAACAAGGGGAGGGGTTATCCCACAAGCTTCTCTGTGGGATAAGGTGGGACGGCTTCACCCCCGAAAGGGGTAACCTTAACCTAAGAGAGAAAGGAGAAAGTGGAGGGTCTTTAGGGGAGAGATTGGGACGGCCTCACCCCCGAAAGGGAAACCTAACCTAAGCCTTAACCTAAGAAGGAGAGAGGGGTCTTCGCCTGGCTCCAGCCAGACGCATAATGAGAGTTCACCCGAGCGCCCGCTGTCTTCTAAGGTCCTAATCAGCCAGTTGGCTTAATCCGCCAGTTAGCTTAGAAGGCATAAATGGCCTGTATATATTAATAACCTTCAAACGAATTAAAAGTGCACACAAACGCACAAACACTCCCGGACTATACGCCCATAAAGCCCCTATTACCACACACACACATACACACACATATATATATATATATATAATAAATATAAACAGATGCATACAAAGCCCCAATAGCAAAATATATACGAGTACAAACACCACATCACCACCAATCGTCTAAGTACAGACTTTTAGGAGCTCATTCCATCAACACCACGTAACCGATATGAGGGCTACAACCAAGCGTCGAAACTTAGACGATTGGTGGTGAAGCAGTATTACACAACCACCACCACAACTACCTCTACAGCACCACAACCACCTCCACCACCGCTTCACTTACCTGCTCCTGGTAGACCGACAAGGTCTCTAAATACGACTTAATAGACAAAGTTGTTAAACATAAACAAATACGTTTAGGGGACCAAGGTAGGGTCGACCGACAAGGTCTCAAAAAAGGCAACGCCAATAATTTTTCTATTGAGCTTCTCGTGGTGGATCACCACGAGACCAATTTGACATTTGGTAGGCACTCTTTTAAACAAAAATCGAATAAGATAAACTAAGTTTAATACAAAAACAAATTTTCATCATACACAATTTTATCCTTAAACTATAACATAAAAAGCATTAATATGATTTTTAAAACAAAATAGAAA